>MDKI01207491.1:0-20386 GCA_005239505.1 Nicotiana paniculata
TCACACCTCTCTTCTCTCCTCTCCACTCCCCCCAACCACCAGGCTTATCTCCACTCCCATATTTAAGTAAGTCTCTCATATTTATTCTCTCTTAATTTCTTTTATTTATTTTATTTTCTTTTTTTTATGTATTTTAATGGTAGATCTCTACCATGTAGAGATTAGAAACTTTTTTCTTTTTTATATCAACGTGGTGTGACTTGGTGCAACAAAAATTGCCGTTGTTGGGTGAAAGTTATGTTGGTGGATTGATGTTAGTAGAGGATTGTGGTTGAATTTGGGGAGGGTTTGTACTTCTATGGGTTAATATAGGCATGACTAGTTCTATGCACACCATGTGTTTGAAAAATTGCCCCATTGAGCTGAAATTGGTAATGTGACCCTAGTGGTGGGTTACACAAATCGAACCCTCATTAATAATAAACCTGGTTTTGTCATGTCCAATGCATCAGTCCAGAAAAAGAAAGATCGCAGGTGCCTCTGCCAACGGCCCATGAGGGTCATCTAGGGCTCGAGCCACGGCTCGTGCAAGCCAGTTTGACAATACTCGGTTTGTCTCAAAGGCAGCCGAAGAGAAATTTGAAGCAAAGGCAGTCTGGAAGATGGTGCATGAAGTACCTATTCACAGGTCCTCCCTGCAGATGGAAAGCCCTATGATGTTTAATGAATAGAGGAGACGCTACTTGGACATCTTATTTGATGAACCAGAGGAGGAAAATATTTGGTAGTCCGGGAATTCTATGCGAATTTCCTGGAGAATGCTAATAGGGTGGTCACAGATCGAAGGGCACGGGTAAATGCATCCCTTGAAGCAATACGCCGGGCATACAGGCTACCGGTCTTCTCAGGAGAGGTGGACTACTACCAGAACTATCAGACACCACCTATAACGTGGAACCTTATTGTTCGGACAATCTGTTTGGTAGGGGAACCCATCTGGATAAAGCCTGGCATCACTCTGAACTCCCAATCCCTCACTTGGGAAGCTAAATGCTGGCTCACCATCATCTGTTTGGTGTTTTGTCAACCATCATGACTTCGATGTGGCCCGGCTAATCCATGATGAAATGTTCATTAGATCCCCGTAGTTAGTAAAATGATTTTACTTCCCCTCAATGGTCACCAGGCTGTGCCGTGCTGCAAATGTTCCCAAAAATTGCATCTTCGATGGGAAGCTCGCAAAGAAGACCCCTTTCAGGGCCAGTAAAATCATAGTTGGAAAGGAGCAACCTGTGGCTATTGATGTGGATGATGAGGATGAGGATATGGATGACGCTGCACCACCAGTGCAAGTTCCTGATGAGGCGGGTCCATCTTGGCCTCGGCGGAGCACCCGTATGTCAGCCATGGAGCAAGATGTGGCTGACTTACGCACCTCGGTCAGACCTCACTGCTAGAGTTGACACTCTGGCCACTCAGAGTGCGAAGTCTGAAAATAAGATCATGGTCTGGATACGCGCGATAGGACGTGCCTGAGGTGTCGACCAGGACACCATCTCCGACCAGGACTAGACACCAGGGAAGTCTCCTTACCTCACTGTGCTTTATTGTTTATGGTATGAGGACATTCCAATTCTTTAAGTGTGGGGTGGGGGATATTTGTTGTTGTTGTTGTATGTATATGTGTATATTTGTTGGTAGTTTGATTTTTTTGATAAGTTTCTTTGTTACCTATTATTGTAGACTCGGCCCGAAGACGGACACCTTTTGACGGGTCTCTTGATGGACTTGAGTCGAATAAAAAAAAAGAGAAATTACGTTGGACTCTTCCCGATGATGGACCTGTTTCTCGAGGGAACTGTGTCCAAAGAAAACACAAAATGATTTTTCTTTGTTAGGTAGTGTATCAACTCCCCCTTGGTTTTTCTTTATACCACGGTTCTTTTCCAAGGGTTTACATTTGAACCGGGTATAGTTAGTTTTTTTTCTCTTTCTAGTTAGGAAGTCTTGGGCGAGAAACGAAAATGGAAATAGGGCTCCTTAACTCTATGTTACCTAAAATAAAGAGTGCTTTAGTATGACACTTAGGCTCTTTAGTTGACTCTAAAAAGGCCTTAAATTGTATGTTCCTAAATGGCTCAAGTGCTTAGAGTAGAGTGTCGGATGATCCTAACTCAATTGAGTCATATGTCATGTGTGAGTGAGACTTTGTGTATTCTGTGTTAACATTCAATGCCTAGAACTTGCCCTGTGTGTGTACAAAGCGAAATGGTAGTCTTGTTTGGTTTGGAAAGTGATATAGGCATTTATTTGCTTAACCTTTCTATATATTCTTGCTCCCACCTACGTGTATATAACTTAGTCAACCCCGTTGAGCCTGTAAGCCTGTTTTCCTTGGACACAACATTACAAGCCTGACCCAAGTTTAAATAGCCTATCTTGTTGAACCCTATCACCTCTTAGAAGAACTTGAAGTGTGATGGATATGAAAAAAAAATTATAACTGTAGGGTGGTTGGTTGGGTTGTTAAGTGGGATCGAGGGGACATGAAAAGAAAAAAAAAGTGCACTATTTGATAAGCAATACTATAGGCCACCAAAAAAAAAGTCTCAAATTGGTGGTGGCTATTAAAAGAAAAAGTGTGCTTAAAAGAATAAGGGGTTAACACAATAATGTAATGGTGGAATGAAGGTTTGACAAAATCAAGAGTTTAAAAGTACACAATGTAGTGGAGTGCTTAGGGAGGTGCAATCACTATACCCATATGTATCCTACCCGTCCCGCATCCAACATTACAACCAAATAAAGTCATTTGATTCTAGACCGAACGAGCTCGATTAGTCAAGTATTACACTACGGGCGAGCCTATGGTGCGTTGTTTGTGGCATATGAATTCGTTTCTGAGGGTGAGTGAAATGTCGTATTCGAGTTCCTCAGTGTGTGATTTGTAAATAATATAAGTCTCTTTTGTAGTGAGTAGGCACATGATTCATAAAGGGAAGTTAAAGTCTAGACCTCTGACTGACAGTAGGAGAGTCGGTTAAGGGTATTGCGTGGCCATAAAGGAGTCCACTCTTGAGGCTAGGATGTTGCGCTGAAGTAGTCTACATGCGTGAACTCTTCTGGGTATAAAGAGTAGGGAAGGTATCATGTGATGATTAGGCCTGTAGAGTGTGGTTTTGTTGCTCGAGGACGAGCAACGATTTAAGTGTGGGGTGTTGATAGGAGGCTATGTAGGCGCTATTTACACTCTTAATGAACCATACTTTAGTATTTTTTTAAGTGCAAAACTGACAACAAAATACTCTAAATAGTGTTTTTGTGCTTTGCAGGAAATAATCAACGTTCGGAAGATACTTAGGGGCGTTTTGGGGTCAATCACGGGAATATAAGGCCAATCAAAAAGAACCCAAGTGAAAAGAAACAAGAAAAGGGCGAAGGATGGTTGGACTGAAGCCCACCGCGACCGCGGTCGACCACGGATGAAACGTGGTGGGCCAAACAACACGAAGCAGAAAATACGCAAATCACCGAGATCGCGCCACGTTCTTCCGCGGCCGCGGTCGAGTCTTGAAACACCCAGAAAATTCAAGGACCTAAGTGTAAAATGGGGAGAAATTAGCCTAGCTCTATTTAAAACCCTATAAACTCGTCCAAGAAGGGTTAAGCTAGTTTTAGACTCACTTTGGAGGCAAGAACAAGTGTGATAAGACTAAGCTACAATTAGAGTTTTTCTATTCTCCATGTTTTATCGTTATTTAGGGAATTATGAGTTATTTTATGCCTTCTTTGTGTTTTAGTATGAGTAGCTAAACAATCCGTCTAGGGTTGATGGAACTAATTGTTAGATGAAGTTTTGAATCAATTTTGTTATAATCGAGTCGTGTTTAATCTATGAATGTTCAACTATGTTTTGTAGGGTTATTAATTGAATCGGCCCTTGATTAATCTTTTCTAACTGCCTTGTATTGCTTGAGAAAGAACACTAGGTTAGATTGTTGTTGAACAACACCATTATTGGGTAATTGAAGAGATTCATTACTTGAATTTAAAAGTGGTGTTAGAAATAAAGAAACTTTGGTGGGTTAATTCAGAGCTGCATAAATTATCAGCTAGAGCAGTTCGAGAGAATGCTCTAGTAAATTATCATAGTTGATCGAGAGATAATTGCAGTAACCCATAGCTCATAATCATCATAGAGTAATACGGTGAGATTATATCGAAAGAGTGAGAATTAGTTTAGCAACTGGGGAATTCAATACCCTAGATCTTTCTACCATTGAGTTATCTTTAATCCTCAATACTGTTAGTTTTAATATCATTTCCTTCAGTTAACAAATCCCAATAATTATTGAAAAAAATCTTGCATCCGGAAATTGTCTGAGATTATATTAGCATCACTAAGGGTTGTAATAGGTAGGTTAGTTTTCTGAGTATTCGACTCCGGACTTGTAAACCGGATTATATTTTGAAAACGCTTTATCTTTTATAGGGCATAGCTGGTCGTGATCAGCTACTTCCCTACAGTATGAATCAGACATGATTGAAGTTTCAAAGTTTGTAATAAACATTTTTTGTGTATAATATTTTCTTTTTATTTTAGAAGAAGTAAAATATGTGGTTCTTGATGTGTTGTCCTTCCATTGTCTACTGCTTCTACCCACTGCTTCTCTTCTTCTCTAAATTTTAGAGTTTGCTCGTACAAAATCCTCTACTATTTTACCTTTCTTAATATTTTCTCTTCCCTTCTCCCCATCTCTGCAACCATAGTTCTGTTATAGGAGTTATTCTGCATTTATGTCTCGATTCAAATAATCTAGATTTGTTGCCTGCTACGAAATTAAATGAGCTACCAGATCAACATGATAACAATATATATACAGTTCTTTCCTGGACTTTTTTCTTAAAGTTTGACTATTGTGGAGCGTAACATTAAATTAATTCACAATTTGATCAAGGGAAGTTTGTTTTATCAGACCAAAGAATCGAAAAATAAATAGAAGAAGGGAACACTAAAAGTCTTCCTCATTAACAAGTTCCACAACATAGAAACTTCAACTCACAACAACTCGAGCAGCTCTGATCTTCTTATTCAAATCCACAGAGGAAAAAAAAAGCAGCTTGTTTGTATGGTCCATTATATATTTCTATCAAAAGAGATAATTAAAACTTCTAATAAAGTTACTTTTTCCATTAACTCAGGCACAAAAATATGAAAAAGGAGAAGAAACATGAAGCGCAAACAACCTTGGGCTCGATTTCACTCAGTCATCAATCTCTCTAGTCTCTTGGGCTCCCAGAAATCAAAATAATAAGCCCAAACAACATTGACATGATGCATCAAATAGAATAACAGAGACTGAGCTATGATGTAAGAATGCATGAACATGACTGAGTACAGAATATCATAAAGACAGTGAGATGACAGCAAGAAACGACCTAAGAGTCCCAACAGTACAGACATAAAGCCTAAACATGGTATCTAGCATGATTTACAGTCAGACTTTCTATAACACATAGGGAGCATATAACTAACAATAGTTAGTTCAACTTTAGAGTTTTTACGGGACGGAACAAGTCACAATTCCCATCGGTGCACGCTCACACGCCCATCACCTAGCATGTGCGTCACCTCCAAATAGTCACTTGACAAAAAAATTCGGGATTTCATACCCTAAGGATCAGATTTAAAACCGTTACTTACCTCAATCTAAACAAATTCCTACTTCGCGATGCCCTTGTCTCTCGATCCAGCCTCAAAACGTCCCGAATGTAGCCACAAGTAATACAACACAATCAATAAAGGCTAAAGGGATCAAATCCACAAGAAAAGTATCAATTATAGCCAAAATTTCGAAATTGGCCCGAACGCAGCCCCCGGGCCCACGTCTTGAAACCCGACAAAAATCACAAAACCTGAAATCGCATTCACTCACGAGTCTAACAATACCAAGTTTGTTCAAATCCGATAATAAAATCCCATTCAAAACCTCAAAATTCCCTCTTTAGAACATTTCCTCTTTTTCCCCAATTTTCCATCTCAAATCACAAATTAAATGATGATATTAAGGTTATACTCACGGAATTTAGTCAAAATCAAATGGGAATCACTTATCCCA
Source organism: Nicotiana paniculata (assembly GCA_005239505.1). Lineage (NCBI taxonomy): Eukaryota > Viridiplantae > Streptophyta > Magnoliopsida > Solanales > Solanaceae > Nicotiana > Nicotiana paniculata. Next base: position 6,060 of record MDKI01207491.1, read on the forward strand.
AACACTCATTGAAAATCTCTTCAACAATCGCCTCCCACCGAGCTTTCAAGTCAATTTTTTTGTGTTGTGAACTCAAACCCTCGTTTTGAGCATTATAAATCTGCTGCTCAGTTCTCCTTAATTGTGATCGCAGAAATTGCATCGCGATTGCGAAGAACAAAATAGAATGCCCCCTCGACTTACCTAACGTGAATGTGGAGTCCTCCACGCGAATGCGTAGCCCAGCTTCCTCCAACCTAAGCGGTTGCGTCACACCTCACGCGGTTGCGAAGCATAAATGCATGACACCCAGTTGTCTCCTCTCATCTTCGCGAACGCGACATTGCCCACGCGTTTGTTATGCACAACCTAGCCAAACCTACTTGAACGCGTACATCTCTCCGCAAACACATAGGCCAAAAATCACCTCTGACCCAAACAATCCCATGCGATCGCGGACCTACCCATGTGATCGCGTACAAGGAAACCAGAAAATTACACCAGAAGCTATCAGCCATTTTATAAAATCCAAAAACGATCTGTTAACCATTCGAAACTCACCCGAAGCTCCTGAGACCTCAACCAAACATACTATAAAGTCCAAAAACATCATATGAACTTATTCGAATCCTCCAACCACCTCAAATAACATCAAAAACGCGAATTACACACGGATTCAAGCCTAATGAACTTCTAAACTTCCGAATTTTGCAAACAATGTTGAAACCTATCAAACCTCGTCCGATTGATCTCAAATTTACACACACACCATAAATGACACCACGAACCTAATCAAACTTCCGGAATTCCATTCCGATCGCGATATCAAAATTTCCACTGCCGACCAAAATCGCTAAATTTCCAACTTCCGCCAGTTCAAGCCTAATTCTACTACGACCTCCAAATCACATTATGGATGCGCTCCTAAATTCAAAATCACCTAACGGAGATAACAAAACCATAAAATTCAAATTCGAGGTCGTTACGCATAAGTCAACATCCGATTGACTTTTCTAACTTAAGCTTCTAATAAAGAGACTAAGTGTCTCAATTCACTTTGAAACGACTCCGGACCTGAACCAACAAACCAGGTATATCATAATATAGCCTAAGAACACAAAAAGAAGTAGAAATGAGGGAAACACAGTTATAACTCTCGAAACAACCGGCCGAGACGTTACAATACTTAGAGTGGCCTGACTAATTTTTTCCTGGACCAGGCAGCTTTAGCCCACAGTTTGATTGTTAAACTAAGATACTAATAATCCTGATCAGTCGGTCTTGAATTGACTTGAGGATGATCTCTTGAAAATATTATCATCTCAAATAACTAAGTAATAAATATTTTTTCATATAAAGATATTCTACTGGTAATTAGAGAGTGGACTGCCATTTGTTGGATTTAGGAGTTCATCTAGTAGTCTCTTGGAGTATTATAATTCAATATCATGAGCTGAAGTTGACTGTTTAGAGGTATAGTTGGATAAGCATAAGCATGCGCTAACAAATAAAACTTTTATGAAAGTCAATATTCTAGTGCAGTCCTTCTTAATCCCTTGCCCGTTTAATTTGATTGTTTCCTACAATTTGCTCATATTCATTCTAGTGAATAGAAAGTAAAAACAATTAGGCTGAAATGTAGTAGAAGAAGTGTGTGAATGTTAATGTGTTTGTCCATGAAATTTTGCATGTTTCTTTAAAAAATTTCGAAAATGAGTTTTCAAAAACCAAAAGGTGGTTTTAATAATACTCCCCGTATGTGCTTTTAGTGTTTTATGACTTGTGGGGATGGTTAGTTAGGAATTTGGAAGAGTTTGGGTTGAAAGCGCAACACTTGGTTCCATGGTTTAAATTTAAAAGGCTATGTTTAACTTCGGTCAATATTTGGAGTAAACGACCTCGCAATTAGGATTTGACTATTCCAATAGGTTCGTATGAGATTTTGAACTTGGGCATATGTTTTATCCGGTTTTGGATATCCCGGGAGCGTTTCGACGCCTAATAGTGAAAGTTGGCTCTTAGGCCTTAAAGTTCTTTAAATCAGGTTTGGAGTAGGATTTGGTGTTATCAAGGTCCAATTGGAATTTCAAGTCTCAGAATAGTTCTGTATGGTGATTTAAGACTTGCACGCAAAGTTTGATGTTATTTCGAGTAGTTTAGGTAAGTTTCGAGACGTTGGGAGTGAATTGAAGAAGTTTAAGTTCATATATTTAATTAAATTGGTTTGAGGTGTGATTCTTAGTTTTAATGTTGTTTTGTGCGTTCTGAGATTTTGAGCAAGTTCATTTTATGATTTCAAACTTGTTGGTACATTTGGACGGGGCCTCGAGGGCCCCGGTTGTTAATCGGACTAGGCACAGACCAATTTTGGACTTAGGGGCAGCAGCTGAAGCACCAGGCTTCTAGTGTAATCGAACCTGCGGAGGGATAACCGTAGGTGCGAGATCGTAGAAGCGAGCAAGAAGCTGGAAAAGCAGCCGAGGAAGAGCAGCCCAGGAACCGCAGATATGGGTAGGCGTGCACACTTGCGAACGCGTAGTTGCGATAGAAGAAACTACAGGAGTGGTCTGAGCCGCAGAAGCAGGATCCCGTCCACAGAAGTGAAACCAGCTAGCCTTAGGCACTTTTGCAGAATCAGACCTTGGTCCGCAGAAGCGGTGCTGCAGATGTGGCCCAACAACCGCAGATGTGGAATCACTGGAGGCAGTGTGGTCCTTTTGAAACGGGACTTAGGCATTTTGAGTTCATTTATTTCATTTCTTGGGCGATTCTTGGAGCTCTTAGAGAGGGAATTTCATCTAACACTTTGAGGTAAGTAATTTCTACACAATGTGAGTTAAATACATAGTTTATAGGTAGATGTAACATGTAAATTAGTGAAAATCATGGGTTTAGGTGAAAACCTAGTTTTTTGATAAAAATGGAATTTAACCACGAAAATGGTTATGGAATTTTGTTGAAATCATATATTTGAGTTTATGAGGTTATGGGTAAAAAATTTCTTCGAAAATTTCAAGATTCTGGGCATGTGGGCACGGAGGTGAATTTTAGGAATTCTTTAATTGGGGTTGGGTAATCTTTTTAATAATTAGGATATGCACTTTTGAGCATGTATTGACTATTTTATATAATATTTGACTAGTTTCAAGTTTTTTGGCCCCGAATTGAGGGTTTAAGCACAATCTTGGACCGGAAAGTAGGCTTTGAGACGAGGTAAGTCTCTTTTCTAACCTTGTAAGAGGGAATTAACCCATAGGTAAATTTAATTAATATGTGATTCTAATTGTGGGGGATACGTAGGCACGAGTTGACGAGAGTACAGACATGGCTACTTATTATGCTTATGTCCGGGTAGTTTTAGGTCTACACCATGCTTTGTTAATACCGTTATTTGATTATGCTTACTAATTGCCTTGAATAGAGTTGAGATTGAGGATTTTAAGATTTGAAATTTTTTTTGTTGAATTTATTCTTTTTTAAAGAATTGAAGGATATTATGATAACATGAGAAATCTAAGTTCAACCGCGTCGCAATTATATACCGCGCGGGGTAAATTTCCACTACTCTCATGGGAGCGGATCGATCGCCTCGGTAGGTTAATAGAAGCATATATGGTTTGTGTCGTTCGACCCTCGGCAATGCACACAATATATGTACATCTATTTTGGATCGAACTGTATGTCCTCGGCATAATTCATGCATAATAATAGTGGAAGCCCAATTATATTTGATATTGTTTCATTGGCTTGAGAGGTCAAATGGTTAATGATGGATATTGATTTGGTACTTATTATCGGTGAAATGATTGTTTCTTTATTTCTTGCTTCCGAGTTCTATTGTCATTTATATATCCTATGTCTAATTAGAATTCTACATATTTTATTATTGTCCCATAGTAAGTGTCGAAGTCGAACCCTCATTACTACTTCTTAGAGGTTAGACTAGATACTTAATGGGCACATGTTTATATGTACTCACGCTACACTTCTGCACTAAATGTGCAAGATTTGAGGCAGGTGCATCTGGATATCAGTCCGGCGCGCATCCTTGACTACAACAAGATTTTGCAGTGAGCTACCTTCTGAGCCCGTACTGTAGCAGCCAGAGTCTTTCTTTTGCTTTATTTTCTATCTATTTCATTTCGAACAGTAGTGTAGTATTCTTTTGTATATTCTACTAGTAGCGCATACACTTGTGACACCATGTCTTGAAAATTTATGCTAGTAGACACTTGATGGTTTTGGGTCATTTTACTTATCTCACTTACTTTCAAAATTTTGATCTCTCATTTTTATTAAATTCTTACTTCTTATTTACGCACAAACTAAAATGTAAACTATTTCAAATCTTTAAGAGAAAGGATCATCGAGTTAGTTCATTATTGTCTTTCCTTGCGGTAATGTTTGGCGCCATCATGCCCTATAGGAGAAATTGGGTCGTGACAACATGGTATCATAGCACTAAGTTCACGTAGATCTCACAAGTTATGAGCAGGCCGAATAGAGTCTTGTGGACCGGTGCAGAGACGTTTGTGCTTATCTTCGAGAGGCTATAGGGTGTTAGGAGGCTATAGGGTGTTAGGAAACTACTCTTTCTTCATCTCTTATCATATAGTTGATTGTATACTAAGTGTATTTCCCTTATTCTCTCATAGATTGTAAGAACGCGCACATCGAATGTTCCAGACCCGGAGGAGTTGTTCCCCCTACTACTAGAGGCCGAGGCAGAGGCTGGGGGAGGGCACCGATGTGAGGTAGGTGACGAGGACGTCCCAGAGTGGCCCCAGCTATACCACTAGAGGCTCCAGTAGAGGATCCTATTATTGAGGAGCAGGGTGAGATGCCTAGAATAGAGTCAGTCCCGATGGATTTCATGTCCGCACCAGGATTTCAGGAGGTCATGGGTCGTATGTTGCGGTTCATGGATACCATGACTCAGACTGGTTTATTTCCAGAAGACTCAATCACATCTTAGGAGGGAAGGGGAGCACAAATCCCTACTGCTCAGGCTCCTGGACAAGAAGCTGATGTATATTAGACCCCGAGCACATTACCCGTGGGTGGAGCCCAGCCACTGGCAGCAGCCGTGACCAGCTGCAGTCAGCGAGCCATAGAAGCTATTGACAGATGGACTAGGCTACACCCTTCTATCTTCGGAGGTGAGCGACATGAGGATCCTCAGGACTTCATTGATCGGTGCATGGACAAACTGCACATCATGAGTATATTAAAGTTCCACGGGGTGGATTTCACTACTTCCTAGCTGGATGGCAAGGCCCGTAGATGGTGGCAGTCTTATTTTCTTAGAAGAACAGAAGGTTCTCCTTCCTTGATTTGGGACCAGTTCATACATACCTTCCTGGACAGGTATATTCTACCCTCTCAGAGGGAAGAATTATAGTTTTTATTTGAGCAGCCCTAGTAGGGTTAGATGTCAGTGACCTATTATAAGGCGAGATTCTATGGGTTGTCTTGCCATGAACTTATGATACTTCCTACTGAGGCGGAGAGATAACAAAGGTTTGTTGTGGTGTTTCACTCTGGTGTTCAGGACACCATGGCCCGTGAGGGTGAGATGGGTACTTCTTATCATCTAGTTGGGGAGATAGCTCAGAGAATTGAGGGTTACCATCAGTGGGGTCGAGAGAAAATGTCGTAGGACAAGTGGTTCAATTATTTTGGAGAGTTTAGAGATGTCCCGACTGGGGGCAGAGATCACTTCATGAGGGGTCAGCCCAGCAGGACCATATATCCAGCATCGCCGCCTCCTCTGGGTGCTCAAGTTTGACCCTATTTCAGCGCCATGCCAGAGAGTTCCTACCGTCCACCAGCTATCCAGGGTTCTTCTAATGGGTATTCATGCCATCAGGGTTAGACCTCATGGTAGCAGTCCATCGTATTACGAGTGTGGAGATCCTGGCCACATGAAGAGATTTTGTCCCAGGCTTTGGGGTAAGGCAGTTTAGCAGGGTCAGCAGCTCATGATTACAGCACGAGTAGCCGTACCAGGTGTCCGGCGGGCTAGAGGCGGAGGGAAGATGGGTAGGTGCCGCCCTAAAGGTGGAGACCAGGCAGGTGAAGGCCAGCTACGTGGCGCTCCAGCTAGATTGTATGCTTTCCCAGCCAGACTAGATGCAGTGGCCTCAGATGCCGTGATCACATGTATTATTTATTTCTGCGGAAGGGATGCTTTGTTATTATTTGATCCAGGTGTGACGACCCAAAGGGGTCATCACCTATGTTATTACCCATTCCGTACTTCTGAGGCCTTGAACCTCATCTATAGTTTCCTTGATTTGCGTGTGCAGTCCAGGCGCGTAGCCGGACAGCTTAAATATGAAATTCCATGGAAAATGCTACGATTTGATATTAAAATGAATAAATTTGACTTCGGTCAACATTTTGGATAAACGGACCTGGACCCATGATTTGACGGTCCCGGAGGGTCCGTAGGAAAATGTGGGACTCGGGCGTATGCCCGGAATCGAATTCCGAGGTCCCAAGCCCGAGAAGTGAATTTTTGAGTAAAGGTGTTTTCGGAAAATATTCATGGAAATTAAAAATAAAATCTGATTAGAAAGTGATGGTATCGGGCACGTATTGTGGTTCCGGTACCCGGTACAGGTCCTATATATGGTTTAAGCACTTTCCGTAAAGTTTGGTTGAAACCGGATTTCGTTTGATGGGTTTCGGACTTAAAATGGAAAATTTGATGTTTTATGAAATTTGATAGAATTCATGGATTTTGAGGCGTAATTCGATGTATATAATGTTGTTTTGGCAAGTTTATCGCACGAACAAGTTCGTAGGATGTTATGTGAGTTATCTGTGAAATTTGGTATCATTCCGAGTTGTCTAGGTCAGTTCGGCACATTGTTAGCGAAGTTTAGAAGATTTAAATTCCTAAGGTTTGGTAGTGTGATTTCGAGTTTTAGCATCATTTTGAGTATTCCGAAGGCTCGAGCGAGTCCGTAATATGATTTGGGACTCGTTGGTATATTCGGACTAGGGCTCAGGTGGGCCCAAGTGCCTTCCAGGCACCGAACGGGGCTAAAAAAACCAGCAAACAAAGTTGCTGGTGCACCTGCTCTGGTATGATCGCAGGTGCGGTCCTAGGCTTCGCATGTACGATCACCAATGGCCTGGCCAGTTCTCGCAGGTGCAGAGCATTTCTCGCAGGTGCGGTCTCCACTTCGCAGGTGCGATCCCAGACCCCCCTAGCCCAATTTCGCAGGGGCGAGATTCTTCTCGCAAGTGCGAGCTTGCAGGTGCAGTCCCCAGAGCCGCATGTGCGAGATCACTGTTCAGGTAGTGAGTTTTAAATACGGGTTTTAAACCAATTTTTCTCATTTTCCATCTTCTTCCTTAGGTCATTTCCTCCATTTATAAGAGCTTTCAACCAGGTCCTATAAGGTAAGTGAACTCTACCCAGAAATTTGTTTCATGCATGCATCCTAGCTTAATTAACTACATAATTTAGTGCAAAAATCATGAATTTGGGTAGTAACCTAGAACTTGTGATCATTTGAGAATTTTCTATGCTTTGGCCATGAAATCAAGTAAGAATCGTATATTAATGATCCTTAGGCTTGGGTGAGTGTTCCCTTCGAGAAGTATTGGAATCCGAGCGAGCGGGCCCGGGGTCAGATTTGGTATTTTTGGAAGAATGCTAGGAAATGGATAATTAGGCTATGTAACTGAATTATTGAATCCTTATTGATATACTTGAGTTCATTATGCCGAGATAATACCATTCCGAAGTTGAATTCTAAAGGAAAGGCGGTGTTAGAGGGTTGATTGCTATATTTTGGACCTGAGGTAAGCGTTTGGTCTAACCTTAGCTTGAGGGAATAAGAGTTGAGTATCATTTGCTATTTGCTAATTGTCAAATACGATGTACAGGCATGGTGACGAGTATATATACATTGGTGTCTAGCATGACCGTGAGTCCCTATATTATGAATATTCTGACTTTGTTGTAATTTCTATGCCTAATTGATGATTTCTATATGATGTAAAGGGCATGTGAAGGAATATGAGGTAATTACATTCTTTGGAGCATTGGCTCAAATTGTGAAACGAAATGAAGAAATATGAGGTAATTACATTCTTTAGAGCATTTGCTCAAATTGTAAAACGAATAGTGAAGAAATATGAGGTAATTACATTCTTTGGAGCATTGGCTGAAATTGTAAAACGAATAATGAATAAATATGAGGTAATTAAATTCTTTGGAGCATTGGCTCAAATTGTAAAACGAATAATGAAGGAATATGCGATAATTACATCCTTTGGAGCATTGGCTCAAGTAATAGAATAAATCATGCAAATGAAAGTGAAAGAAAGAGGAAGAGTTATTGAAATATACCCTTGCCGGGATTTCCATTTTTTTCTCTATGCTTATTTCCTTGAGCTTGTTTGTGATTTCTATTTTGGTGAGGAAGAGTGTTAAAGCACGAAGGGTGATGTCGTGCCATGTTTCATATTATTATGCACGAGGGGACATTCCGTGCCATGTTTTATATTGATTATGCACGAGGGGACATTCCGTGCCATGTTTTTATTGATTATGCACGAGGGGACATTCCGTGACATGTTTCATATTATTATGCACGAGGGGACATTTCGTGCCATGTTCTATATTGATTATGCACGAGGGGACATTCCGTGCCATGTTTTATATTGATTATGCACGAGGGGACATCCCGTACCATGGTTTATATTATTATGCACGAGGGGACATTCCGTGCCATGTTTTATATTATTATGCACGAGGGGACATTCCGTGCCATGTTCTATATTGATTATGCACGAGGGACATTCCGTGCCATGTTTTATATTGATTATGCACGAGGGGAAATTCCGTGCTATGTTTTATATTATTATACACGAGGGGACATTCCGTGCAATGATTTATATTGATTATGCACGAAGGGAAATTCTGTGCAATGTTTTATATTATTATTATGCACGAGGGGACATGTCATGCCGCATCTTTTACTGTTTAATTTGTGTTGTCAATTCCCGTTATTATTTTCAGGTATTTCGGACTGTTGTTTTCGATTCTGTCATTTCAATATTTGCTATCTCTTACCCCCAGCATGTTCTCCCCGTAATTGTATTCTTGCTTAGATTCTGCTATACTATTGAACTGCACAGGTACATGTTGTTGTCGTGTCTTAGCGTAGTCACTACTTCGCCGAGGTTAGGCTCGGCACTTACTCAGTACATGGGGTCGGTTGTACTGATTCCACACCTGCACTTCTTTATGTTGTGCAGATTATGCAGTCGAAACCGGAGGACATCATTAGTGGGAGTGTCTTCCAGCGTATCATAGAGGCTTCAAGGTATACCCGCTGGCGTTCGTAGGCCTTGGCGTCTCTTCCATCCCTTTGTCTTCACTTCTGTTTTGTTTTTTTTCCTCTAGTTTCAGAGACAACTATGTATCCTCTTTTCAGACTTGTATTTAGCACTCTTACAGACAGTTCGTAAGTTTGTGACTCCAGGTTTTGGGAAAATTTACGCGTTGTTGTATTATGTTGTCCTTATTTAGCTTGAAACCATATTTATTTACGCTGTTAAATTGTGAACCATTTAGTTTATTCTATTAAATTGATGTTACTATGCTAGTTTATCTATACACGTTGGCTTGTCTAGCGGGTTCAACGTTAGACGCCATTACGGCCCGATGGTGGGATTTCGGGGCGTGACAAGTTGGTATCAGAGCACTAGGTTACTTTGGTCTCACAACTCACAGACAACTTGGTAGAGTCTGAGGGATCTGTACGGAGACGTCTGTATTTATCCTCCAAAGGCTGCGAAGTTAGAATGACTCCATATTTCTTTTCTTCTCTGTCATGCGCTATGAATTCTGAGTAATGATTGACTTTCTATTCTATTCTCTCGCAGATGGCGAGGAAGCGTGCTTCCCTTGGTTCTGCCCAGCAGCCTGAATCTCCTGCTACAGCTCCTACTCGGGGTCGAGGTCAAGGACGAGGCCGTGCTAGAGGCCGACGCCGGGCTCAAGCAGCAGCCCTAGTGGAGGACCCTAGAGGCCGTGCTAGAGGCCGAGGACGCGTGCTTACCTAGAGAAGCAGCCCTAGTGGAGGACCCTCAGGTCGAGTCTGACGAGGAGGTCCCAGTTCCGGCAGTCCCAGTTGCACCAGCTCATGTCCCAGAGGGGGTCATAGCTACCCTAGTGCTTCAGGACGCCCTTGTCCGTCTAGCGGGTCTCATGGAGAGTGTAGCACAAGCGGGTCTTCTTCCTACAGCAGCAGCCGTCTCTCAGGCTGGGGGAGGTGTCCAGACTCCTGCCACTCGCATGCCAAAAGCAGCTAGCTCCACAGTTTCATACTCCGGCACCTCAGCCAGCCGGAGTAGCTCAGCCGGGTATTGCAGCACCGGTAGCAGAGGGAGCAGCTATGTCAGCAAATGCTTTGTGGAGATTGGACAGGTTCATCAAGTTACTCACTGCTAATTTTACTGGTTCACCATTAAAGGACCCCCATGATTATTTGGACAGCTGCCATGAGGTTCTTCGGAATATTGGCATACGTGGAGTCCAACGGAGTTGACTTTGCTACTTTTCGGTTATCTGGCGTAGCCAAGAGATGGTGGAGAGACTATTGCTTAGCCAGACCAGATGGATCTACACCTTTGACTTGGACTCAGTTCTCAGAGGTATTTTTGGGGAAGTTCCTTCCCATTACTCAGAGAGAGGACCTTAGGAGGTAGTTTGAGCGTCTCCAGCAGGGATCAATGTCCGTCACTCAGTACGAGACCAGGTTCATCACTCTAGCCCGACATGCTCTTATGATACTTCCCACTGATCGGGAGAGGGTTCGGAGGTTTATCGAGGGATTGGTCCGGCCTATCAGACTTTAAATGGCCAGAGAGTCAGGTACAGATATATCGTTCCAGGATGCGGCAAATGTTGCTAGGAGGATTGAGATGATTTTGTCACAGAGAGGTGGTTAGGGGGGTTGAAAAGAGGCCCCGTCATTTCGGTCGTTTCAGTGGAGCCTCATCTGGGGGCAGGGATTCTTCAGGCAGAGGTCATCCTCCCAGACCTTTTCAGTCAGCTCTCCAGGTTTCCCATGGTACTTCAGGTGGTCGTGGTTATCAGACGCACTATTCCGATCAGCAGCCTTACAGTGCGCCACCAGCACCTATCGGTGCACCGCCACTTCAGAATTTCCAAGGTGGTTATCAGGGTCGACAGGCCAGTTCCAGAGTCAGCAGTCACATCAGCAGAATCCTTGTTATACTTGTGGTGGTTTGGGGCATATTTCCAGGTTTTGCCCCCGAGGTTCTGGTGGGTCCCAGCATCAGGGTTCTCGTGCCATGGTACAGGCACCAAGTATTCCACAGCCTGCCCAGCCAGCTAAAGGTGGGAGTAGAGGTGCTAGAGGTAGAGGTAGAGGTCATAGAGGTGGAGCTCAGACCACCAGAGGTAGAGGCCAGCCAGCAGTCGACCGTCCCAGAGATGTGGTTCAGGGTGGTGGGCCCAGCCCCGATGTTATGCTCTTCCAGCCAGGCCAGAGGCTGAGTCTTCAGATGCAGTCATTACAGGTACTATTCGGGTTTGTGACAGAGATGCTTCAGTGCTATTTTATCCAAGGTCTACCTATTTGTATGTGTCCTCTTATTTTGCACCGTACATGGTTATTCCTAGTGATCCACTGAGTGTTCCTGTTTATGTATCTACACCGGTGTGTGATTCTATCGTGGTCGATCGAATTCATCGTTCTTGTGTTGTGGTGATTGGGGGTCTTGAGACCCGTGTTGATTTGTTGCTTTTAGGTATGGTCGATTTTGATGTTATATTGGGGATGGACTGATTATCCCCATATCATGCTATCTTGGATTGTCATGCTAAGACAGAGACCTTAGCCTTACCGTATTTTCCCCATTTTGAGTGGAAAGGCTGGTCATTCTACCCGCAGTGTTATTTCGTACGTGCAGGCTCGGCGTATGGTCAAGAAAGGCTGTTTGGCTTATTTGGCTTATGTGCGTGATTCTAGTGTTGAGGTTCCCTCTATTGATTCGGTGCCCGTGGTTCGTGATTTTCCTGAGGTCTTCCCTTTAAACCTGCCAGGGATGCCACCCGATAGGGACATTGATTTAGCTCCGGGCACCCAGCCCATTTCCATTCCGCCATACCGCATGGCCCCACCATAGTGGAAAGAGCTGAAGGAACAGTTGAATGATTTGCTTGGGAAGAGTTTCATTAGGCCCAGCGTTTCTCCTTGGGGTACTCCAGTGTTGTTTGTGAAGAAAACGGATGGTTCGATGAGGATGTGCATTGATTACCGGGAATTGAACAAGGTTACAATCAAGAATAAGTATCCACTGCCGAGGATTGATGATTTGTTCGATCAGCTTCAGGGTGCCAAGGTATTTTCAAAGATAGACTTGAGATCCAGCTACTATCAGTTGAGGACTAGGGCATCCGATGTCCCTAAGACAGCTTTCCTCACTCGGTACGGGCATTACGAGTATTTGGTCATGTCGTTTGGGTTGACAAATGCACCAACAGCTTTTATGGACTTGATGAACCGAGTGTTCAGGCCTTATTTGGACTCGTTCGTGATAGTCTTCATTGATGATATATTGACATACTCCTGCAGTCAGGAGGAGCACGACCAACATCTAAGAGTGGTTCTTCAAACTCTGAAAGATAGCCAACTATATGCAAAGTTTTTGAAGTGTGAGTTCTGGTCGAGTTCAGTTGCATTCTTGGGTCATGTCGTATCATCAGAGGGCATTCAGGTTGACTCGAAGAAGATTGAGGCGGTCAAGAACTGTCCTAGAGTAGCATCAGCTACAGAGATTCGGAGTTTCTTGGGATTGGAAGGCTATTATCGTCAGTTCGTGGAGGGGTTCTCATCTATTGCAGCCCCGATGACCAGGTTGACCTAGAAGGGTGCCTAGTTCAGATGGTCGGACGAGTATGAGGCGAGCTTCCAGAGGCTCAAAACAGCTCTGACTACGGCACCGATATTGGTTTTGCCCACAGGTTCAGGGCCTTATATAGTCTATTGCAATGCTTCCCGTATTGGGCTTGGTGCAGTGTTGATGCAGGATGGAAAGGTCATTAATTATGATTTGAAGCAGTTAAAGATTCATGAGAAGAACTATCCAGTGCATGATTTGGAGTTGGCAGCCATTGTCCCCGCATTGAAGATTTGGAGGCACTATCTGTATGGCGTGGCATGTGAGGTGTTCACGAATCATAAGAGTCTACAGTACTTGTTCAAGCAAAAGGAGTTGAATTTGAGGCAGAGAAGGTGGTTAGAGTTGTTGAAGGATTATGACATTACCATCTTATATCACCCGGGGAAGGCCAATGTGTTGGCCGATGCTTTGAGTAGGAAGTCAGCTAGTATGGGCAGTCTTGCTTTTATTCCGGTCAGTCAGAGGACGCTTGCTTTGGATGTTCATGATTTGGCCAATTGATTTGTGAGGTTGGATATTTCTGAGCCTAGTCGAGTGTTGGCTTGTACGGTCGCTCGTTCTTCATTATTGGAGCGTATCCGTGATCGGCAATTCGATGATCCCCATTTATGTGTCCTTAGAGACACGGTGAAGTGCGGAGGCGCCAAGCAGCTGAACTTATATGATGATGGTGTTTTGAGATTTTAGGAGCGAGTTTGTGTGCCCAATGATGATGGGATTTTAGTTGATTTTAGAGGAGGCCCATAGTTCCCGGTACTCTGTTCATCCGGGCGCCGCGAAGATGTATCGTGATTTGCGGCGGCATTATTCGTGGCCTAGAATGAAGAAGGATATTGTCGCATATGTGGCGCGATGTTTGAATTGTCAACTGGTTAAGTATGAGCATCAGAGGTCTGGTGGTTTATTTCAGAGGATTGAGCTTCCCGAGTGGAAGTGGGAGAGGATCACTATGGACTTCGTTACTGGACTTTCGTTGACCCGGAAGAAGTTCGATGCAGTTTGGGTCATTGTTGATAGGCTGACCAAGTCAGCGCATTTCATTCATGTGGCAGTTTCCTATTCATCAGAGAGGTTAGCTGAGATCTATATCCGGGAGATTGTTCGGCTTCATGGTGTGCCGGTATCTATCATTTCAGACCGGGGCGCGCAGTTTACCTCACGTTTATGGAGGGAAGTTCAGTGAGAGTTAGGCACCCAGGTTGAGTTGAGTACAGCATTTCATCCTCAGACGGATGGACAGTCCGAGCGGACTATTCAGATATTGGAGGATATGCTCCGAGCTTGTGTTATTAACTTTGGAGAATCATGGGATCATTTCTTGCCTTTAACAGAGTTTGCCTACAAAAATAGCTACCAGTCGAGTATCCAGATGGCTCCTTATGAGGCTTTAT
>ML326860.1:0-15175 GCA_005239505.1 Nicotiana paniculata
CAGTTTAATTGCCATAAAATGCAAAAAATATGTAACTTGATCATTTCAGAGCATTAGTTATGGCTTTGTGGGTCGTATTTGATGTCCTGGAAAAATATCATGTGATCCGGTACCAGCTTTGTACCAAGGCGTTCGGCCTGGACCATGGCAGGCGATAATAGAGGCACGACTGACAGAATTCCAGTTTAATTGCCATAAAATGCCAAAAAATATAACTTGATCATTTCGAAGTGTTGGTTGTGGTTCCTTGGGTCGTATTTGATGTCCAGGAAAAATATCATGCGATCCGGTACCGTCTTCGTACCAAGGCGTCCGGCCTGGACCATGGCCGGCGCTAATACAGGCACGGCTGGTAGAATTCCAGTTTAATTGCCATAAAATGCCAAAAAATGTTACTTGATCATTTTGAAGTGTATGTTATGGTTCCTTGGGTCATATTTAATGTCATGGACAAATATCATACGACCCGGTACCGGCTCCGTACCAAGGCATCCGGCCTGGACCATGGTAGGTGATAATACAGGCACGACTGGCAGAATTCCACTATAATTGTCGTAAAATGCCAAAAAATGTAACTTGATCATTTCGAAGCGTTGGTTATGGTTCCTTGGGTCATATTTCATATCCCGGACAATATCATGCGACCCGGTACCGGCTCCGTACCAAGGCGTCCGGCCTGTACCATGGCATGCGATAATAAAAGGCACGACTATCGGAATTCCGATTTAATTTCCATAAAATGCCAAAACTATGTAACTTGATCATTTCAGAGCGTTGGTTATGGTTCCGTGGGTCGTATTTGAAGTCCTGGAGAAATATCATGCGATCCGGTACCGGCTAAGTACCACGGCGTCCGGCCTGGACCATGGCAGGCGATAATACACGCACGACTGGCAGAATTCCAGTTTAATTGCCATAAAATGCTAAAAGATGTAATTTGATCATTTCGAAGCATTGGTTATGGTTCCTTGGGTCGTATTTGATGTGCTGAATAAATATCATGCGATCCGATACAGGCTCCGTACCAAGGCGTCCGACCTGGGTCATGACAGGCGATAATACAGGCACGACTGGCGAAATTGCAGTTTAATTGCCATAAAATGCCAAAAAATGTAACCTGGTTATTTCGAAGCGTTGGTTATGGTTCCTTGGCTCGTATTTGATGTCCCAGAAAAATATCATGATATCCGGTACCGGCTCCATACCAAGGCGTCCGGCCTGGACCATGCAGGCGATAATACAAGCACGACTAGCGGAATTCTAGTTTAATTGCCATATAATGCCAAAAAATGTAACTTGATAATTTCGAAGCGTTGGTTATGGTTCCTTGGGTCGTATTTGATGTCCACGACAAATATCATGCAATCCGGTACCGTCTCTGTACCAAGGCGTCCGGCCTGGACCATGGAAGGCACTAATACAAACACGACTGGCGGAATTCCAGTTTAATTGCAATAAAATTCCAAAAAATATAACTTGATCATTCCGAAGCGTTTGTTATGGTTCCTTGGGTCATATTTCATATCCCCGAAAATATCATGTGACCTGGTACCGACTCCGTACCAAGGCGTCCGGCCTGTACCATGGCAGGCGATAATACATGCACGACTGTCGGAATTCCAGTTTAATTGCCATAAAAGGCCAAAAATATGTAACTTGATCATTTCAGAGCGTTAGTTATGGTTCTGTGGGTCGTATTTGATGTCTTGGAAAAATATCATGCGATCCGATACCAGCTCTGTACCAAGGCGTCCGGGCTGGACCATGGTAGGCGATAATAGAGGCACCACTGACGGAATTCCAGTTTAATTAACATAAAATGCCAAAAATATAACTTGATCATTTAGAAGCGTCGGTTATGGTTCCTTGGGTCGTATTTGATGTCCAGGACAAATATCATGCGATCCGGTACCAGCTCCCTGCCAAGGCGTCCGCCCTGGACCATGGCAGGCGCTAATACAGGCACGACTAGCGGAATTCCAGTTTAATTGCCATAAAATGCCAAAAAATGTAACTTGATCATTTCGAAGCGTATGTTATGGTTTGTTGGATCATATTTAATGTCCCAGACAAATATCATGCGACCCGGTACCGGCTCCGTACCAACGCGTCCGGCCTGGACCATAGCAGGCGATAATACAGGCACGACTGGCAGAATTCCACTATAATTGCCGTAAAATGCCAAAAAATGTAACTTGATCATTTCGAAGCATTGGTTATGGTTCCTTGGGTCATATTTCATATCCAGGACAATATCATGCGACCCGGTACCGGCTCCGTACCAAGGCGTCCGGCCTGTACCATGGCACACGATAATAAAAGGCACGACTACCGGAATTCCAGTTTAATTTCCATAAAATGCCAAAAATATATAACTTGATCATTTCAGAGCATTAGTTATGGTTCTGTGGGTCGTATTTGATGTTCTGGAGAAATATCATGCGATCCCGTACCGGCTACGTACCACGGAGTCCGGCCTGGACCATGGCAGGCAATAATACAGGCACGACTGGCGAAATTCCAGTTTAATTGCCATAAAATGCCAAAAAATGTAACCTGGTCATTTCGAAGCGTTTTTTGTGGTTCCTTGGCTCGTATTTGATGTCCCGGACAAATATCATGTGATTCGGTACCGGCTCCGTACCAAGGCATCCGACCTGGACTATGGCAGGCAATAATACAGGCACAGCTGGCGGAATTTCAGTTTAATTGCCATAAAATTCCAATAAATCTAACTTGATCATTTCGAAGCATTGGTTATGAATCCTTGGGTTGTATTTGATTTCCCGGACAAATATCATGTGATTCGGTACCGACTACGTACCAAGGCGTCCGACCTAGACCATAGAAGGCGATAACGCAGGCACGTCTTGGCGGAATTCTAGTTTAATTTCCATAAAATGCGAAAAAATGTAACTTGATCCTTTCGAAGAGTTGGTAATGGTTTCTTGGGTTGTATTTGATGTCCTGGAAAAATATCATGCAATCCGGTACTAGATCCATACCAAGGCGTCCGGCCTGGACCATGGATGGCGATAATAGAGGCACGACTGGCTGAATTCCTGTTTAATTGCCAAAAAATTAAACTTAATCCTTTCGTAGCATTGGTTATGGTTACTTGGGTCATATTTGATATCCCGTAAAAATATCATTTGATCCGGTATTGGCTCCATACCAAGGCATCCGGACAGGACCATGGCAGACGATAATACATGCACGACTGGCGGAATTACAGTTTAATTGCCATAAAATGCCAAATAATGTAACTTGATCATTTCGAAGGGTTGGTTATTGTTCCTTGGGTCGTATTTGATGTCTGGGACAAATATCATGCGATCTGGTACCGGCTCCGTACCAAGGCGTCCGGCCTGGACCATGGCAGGCAATAATACAGGCACGACTGGCGGAATTCCAGTTTAATTGCCATAAAATGCCAAAGAATGTAACTTGATCATTTCGAAGCGTTGGTTAAAGTTCCTTGGTTCGAATTTGATGTCTCGGTAAATATCATGAGATTTGGTACCGGCTCCGTACCAAGGAGTCCGGCCTGGACCATGGCGGGCGATAATACAGGCATGAGTGGCGGAATTCAAGTATAATTCCCATAAAATGCCAAAAAATATAACTTGATCATTTTGAAGCGTTGGATATGGTTCCTTGGGTCGTATTTAATGTCCCGGACAAATATCATGCGACCCAGTACCGGCTCCGTACCAAGGCGTCCGGCTTGGACCATGGCAGGCGATAGTACAGGCACGACTAACGAAATTCCAGTTTAATTGCCATAAAATGCCAAAAAATGTAACTTGATCATTTCAAAGCATTGGTTATGGTTGCTTGGGTCGCATTTGACGTTCCGGAGAAATATCATGTGATCCGGTACCCGCTCCGTACCAAGGCGTCCGGCCTAGACTATGGCAGGCGATAATACATGCAAGACTGACGGAATTCCAGTTTATAAGCCATAAAATGCCAAAAAATGTAATTTAATAATTTCGAAGTGTTGGTTATGGTTCCTTGGGTCGTATTTGATGTCCCAGAGAAATATCAAGTGATCCGGTACCGGCTCCTTACCAAGGCGTCCGGTCTGGACCATGGCAGGCGATAATACANAAAATGCCAAAAAATGTAACTTGATCTCTTCGAAAAGTTGGTTATGGTTTCTTAGGTTGTATTTGATGTCCCGAACAAATATCATGCAATCCGGTACCGGATCCGCACCAAGGTGTCCGACCTGGACCATGGATGGCGATAAGATAGGCACGACTGGCTGAATTCCAGTTTAATTGCCATAAAATGCCAAAAATGTAACTTGATCATTTCGAAGCGTTGGTTATGGTTCCTTGGGTCGTATTTGATGTCCCGGAAAAATATCATGCGATTCGGTACCGGCTCCGTACCAAGGCGTCCGTCCTGGACCATGGCAGGCGATAATACAGGCATGAGTGGCGGAATTCGAATTTATTTACCATAAAATGCCAAAAAATGTAACTTGATCATTTCGAAGCGTTGGTTATGGTTCCTTGGGTCGTATTTGATGTCCCGGAAAAATATCATGCGATTCGGTACCGGCTCCGTACCAAGGCGTCCGGCCTGGACCATGGCAGGCGATAATACAGGCACGCTTGGCGGAATTCAAGTTTAATTGCCATAAATTGCCAAAAAATGTAACCTTATCATTTAGATGTGTTGATTATGGTTCTTTGGGTCGTATTTGATGTCCCGGACAAATATCATGCGATCCAGTACCGGCTCCATACCAAGGCATCCTGACTGGACCATGGCAGGCAATAAAACATACACGACTCGCAGAATTCCAGTTTAATTGCCATAGAATGCCAAATAATGTAACTTGATCATTTTGAAGCGTTGGTTATGGTTCCTGGTGTCGTATTTGATGTCTCGGACAAATATCATGAGATTTGGTACAGGCTCCGTACCGAGGAGTTGGACCTGGACCATGGCAGGCGATAATACATGCATGACTGGCGAAATTCAAGTTTAATTGCCATAAAATGCCTAAAAAAATTAACTTGATAATTTCGAAGCGTTGGTTATGGTTCCTTGGGTCATATTTGATGTCCCGGACAAATATCATGCAATTCTATACTGGCTACGAACCACGGCGTCTGGCCTGGACCATGGCAGGCGATAATACATGCATGACTGGCGAAATTCAAGTTTAATTGCCATAAAATGCCTAAAAAAATTAACTTGATAATTTCGAAGCGTTGGTTATGGTTCCTTGGGTCATATTTGATGTCCCGGACAAATATCATGCAATTCTATACTGGCTACGAACCACGGCGTCTGGCCTGGACCATGGCAGGCGATAATACAGCCACGCCTGACGAAATTCTAGTTTAATTGCCACAAAATGCCAAAAAATGTAACTTAACCATTTCGAAGAGTTGGTTATGGTTCCTTGGGCTGTATTCGTTGTCCCAAAAAAATATCATGCGATTCGGTATCGGCTCCATACCAAGGCGTCCGGCCTAGACCATGGCAGGCTATAATGAAGGCACGACTGGCGGAATTCCAGTTTAATTGCCATAAAATTCCTTAAAAAATTAACTTGATAATTTCGAAGCGTTGGTTATGGTTCCTTGGGTCATATTTGATGTCCCGGACAAATATCATGCAATTCGTTACCGGCTACGAACCACGGCGTCCGGCCTGGACCATGGCAGGCGATAATACAGCCACGCCTGACGAAATTGTAGTTTAATTGCCACAAAATGCCAAAAAATGTAACTTAACCATTTCGAAGAGTTGGTTATGGTTCCTTGGGCTGTATTCGTTGTCCCGAAAAAATATCATGCGATTCGGTATCGGCTCCATAACAAGGCGTCCGGCCTAGACCATGGCAGGCTATAATGCAGGCACGACTGGCGGAATTCCAGTTTAATTGCCATAAAATTCCAAAAAATGTAACTTGATCATTTTGAAGCATTGGTTATGGTTCCTTGGGTCGTATTTGATGTCCTGGTCAAATATCATGCGACCCGGTACCAGTTCCATACCAAGGCGTCTGGCCTGGACCATGGCAGGCGATAATACAGGCACTTGTGGCGGAATTCCAGTTTAATTGCCATAAAATGCCAAAAACTGTAACTTAATCATTTCGAAGAGTTGGTTATGGTTTCTTGGGTCATATTTGATGTCCCGGTCAAATATCATGCGACCCGGTATCGGCTCTGTACCAAGGCGTCAGGCCTGGACCATGGCAAGCTATAATAAAGGCACGACTGGAGGAATTCCAGTTTAATTGCCATAAAATTCCAAAAAATGTAACTTGATCATTTCTAAGCGTTGGTTATGGTTTCTTGGGTCATATTTGATGTCCCGATAAAATATCATGCAACCCGGTACCGGCTTCGTACCAAGGTGTCCGGCCTGGACCATGGGAGGCGATAATACATGCACGACTGGCGGAATTCCAGTTTAATTGCCATAAAATGCCAAAAAAATGTAAGTTGATCATTTCGAATCGTTGTTTATGATTCCTTGGGTCGTATTTGATGTCCCGGAAAAATACCATGCTATCCGGTACCGGCTTCGTACCAAGGCGTTCGGCTTGGACCATGGCAGGCAATAATAAAGGCACGACTGGCGGAATTCCAGTTTAATTGCCATAAAATTCCTAAAAATGTAACTTGATCATTTCGAAGCGTTGGTTTTGGTTCATTGGGTCATATCTAATGTCCCAAAAAAATATCATGCGACCCGGTACCGGCTCCGTACCAAGGCGTCCGGCCTAGACCATAGCAGGCGATAATACAGGCACGACTGGCAGAATTCCACTATAATTGCCGTAAAATGCCAAAAAATGTAACTTGATCATTTTGAACCGTTGGTTATGGTTCCTTGGGTCATATTTCATATCCCGGACAAATATCATGCGACCCGGTACCGGCTTCGTACCAAGGCGTCCGGCCTGGACCATGGCAGGCGATAATACTGGCACGAGTGTCGGACTTCCAATTTAATTTCCATAAAATGCCAAAAAATGTAACTTGATCATTTCGAAGCGTTGGTTATGGTTCCTTGGGTCATATTTGATATCCCGGAATAATATCATGCGATCTGGTACCGGCACCGTACCAAGGCATCCGGCCTAGACCATGGCAGGTGATAATACATGCACGACTAGCGGAATTCCAGTTTAATTGCCATAAAATGCGAGAAAATGTAACTTGATTAGTTCGAAGTGTAGGTTATTTTTCCTTGTGTTGTATTTGATGTCCCGGACAAATATCATGCGAACCGGTATCAGCTCTGTACCAAGGCATCCAGCCTGGACCATGGCATGCGATAATACAGGCACGAGTGGCGGAACTCCAATTTAATTGCCATAAAATGCCAAGAAATGTAACTTGATCATTTCCAAGCGTTGGTTATGGTTCCTTGGGTCGTATTTGATGTCCCGAAGAAATATCATGCAATCCAGTACCGGCTCCATACCAAAGCGTCCGACCTATACCATGGCAGGCGATATATAGGCACGACTAGCGGAATTCCAGTTTAATTGCTATAAAATGCCAAAAAATGTAAATTGATCCTTTCGAAGAGTTGGTTATGGTTCCTTGGGTCGTATTTGATGTCCCGAACAAATATCAAGCGATCCGGTACCGGCTCCATACCAAGGCATCCGGGCTGGACCATGGCAGGCGATAATACATGCACGACTGGCAGAATTCCAATTTAATTGCCATAAAATGCCAAACAATGTAACTTGATCAGTTCGAAGCGTTGGTTATGGTTCCTTGGGTCGTATTTGATGTCCCAGAACAATATCATGCGATCTGGTAATGGCTCCGTACTAAGGCGTCCGGTCTGGACCATGGCAGGCGATAATACAGGCACGACTGGTGGATTTCCAGTTTAATTGCCATAAAATGACAAAAAATGTAAATTGATCATTTCGAAGCATTGGTTATGGTTCCTTGTGTCTTATTTGATGTCTCGGACAAATATCATGAGATTTGGTACCGGCTCCGTACCGAGGAGTCCGACCTGGACCATGGAAGCCGATAATACATGCATGACTGGCGGAATTCAAGTTTAATTGCCATAAAATGCCAAAAAACGTAACTTGATCATTTTGAAGCATTGGTTATGGTTCCTTGGGTCATATTTGATGACTCGGATAAATATCATGCGATTCGGTACCGGCTACGTACCACGGCGTCCGGCCTGGACCATGGCAATTCATAATAAAGACACGACTGACGGAATTCCAAATTAATTGCCATAAAATATCAAAAAATGTAACTTGACTATTTAGAAGAGTTGGTTATGGTTACTTGGGTTGTATTTGATGTCCCGAAAAAATATCACGCGATCCGGTATCGGCTCCATACCAAGGCGTCCGGCCTGGACCATGGATGGCGATAATACAGGAACGACTGACGGAATTCTAATTTAATTGCCACAAAATTCTAAAAAATGTAATTATATCATTTCAAAGCGTTGGTTATGGTTCCTTGGGTCGTATTTGATGTCCCGAATAAATATCATGAGATCCGGTACCGGCTCCGTACCAAGGCGTCCGGTCTGGACCATGGCAGGCGATAATACAGGCACGACTGGGAGAATTCCAGTTTAATTGCTATAAAATGCCAAAAAATGTAACTTGATCATTTCGAAGTGTTGGTTATGGTTCCTTGGGTCATATTTGATGTCCCTGACAAATGTCATGCTATCCGGTACCGGCTCCGTACCTAGGCGTCCAGTATGGACCATGGTAGGCGATAATACAGGCACGACTGGCGGAATTGCAGTTTAATTGCCATAAAATTCCAAAAAATGTAACTTGATCATTTCGACGCAATGGTTATGGTTCCTTGGGTCGTATTTTATGTCTCGGACCAATATCATGTGATTCGATACCGGCTACGTACCAAGGCGTCCGGCCTGGAACATGGTAGGCGATAATACAGGCACGATTTGGTGGAATTCCAGTATAATTGCCATAAAATAAAAAAAAATGTAACTTGATCCTTTCGAAGAGTTGGTTATGGTTTCTTGGGTTGTATTTGATGTCCTGGAAAAATATCATGTGGTCCGGTACTGGCTCCGTACCAAGGCATCTCGCCTGGACCATGGCAGACGATAATACAGGCACGACTGGCAGAATTCCAATTTAATTGCCATAAAATTCCAAAAAATGTAATTTGATCATTTCGAAGCGTTGGTTATGGTTCCTTGGGTCGTATTTGATGTCCTGGAGAAATTTCATGCTATTTATACCGGCTCCGTACCAAGGCGTCCGCCCTGGACTATGGCGGGCGATAATGCGGGCACGGCTGGCGGAATTCAAGTTTAATTGCCATAAAATTCCAAAAAATGTAACTTGATCATTTCGAAGCGTTGGTTAAAAATCCTTGGGTTATATTTGATGTCCCGGACAAATATCATGCGATTCAGTACCGGCTAGGTACCAAGGCATCCGGCCTGGACCATGGAAGGCGATAATGTGGGCACGACTTGGCAGAATTCTAGTTTAATTGCGATAAAATGCAAAAAAATGTAACTTGATCCTTTTGAAGAGTTGGTTATGGTTCCTTGGGTCATATTTGATGTCTCGGACAAATATCATGTGATTCGGTACCGGCTCCGTACCAAGGCGTCCGGCCTGGACCATGGCAGGCGATAATACAGGCACGACTTGCGGAATTCCAACTTAATTGCCATAAAATGCCAAAATATCTAACTTGATCATTTCGAAGCGTTGGTTATGGTTCCTTGGGTCGTATTTGATGTCCCGGAGAAATATCATGTGATTCGGTACCGGCTCCGTACCAAGTCATCCGGCCTGGACCATGGCTGGCGATAATAAAGGCACGACTGACGGAATTCCAGTTTAATTGCCATAAAATGCCAAAAAATGTAACTTGACGATTTGAAAAAGTTGTTTATGGTTCCTTGGGTTGTATTTGATATCCCGAAAAACATCATGCGATCCGATACTGGCTCCATACCAAGGCGTCCAGCCTGGACCATGGATGGCGATAATACAGGCCTGACTGGCGGAATTCTAGTTTAATAGCCATAAAATGCCAGAAAATGTAACTTGATCATTTCGTAGAGTTGGTTACGGTTTCTTGGGTCGTATTTGATTTCCCTCACAAATATCATGCTCTCCGGTACGGACTCCGTACCAAGGCGTCCAGTCTGGACCATGGTAGGCGATAATACAGGCATGACTGGCGGAATTGCAGTTTAATTGCCATAAAATGCCAAAAAATGTACCTTGATCATTTCGAAGTGTTGCTTATGGTTCCTTGGGTCGTATTTAATGTCCCGGAGAAATATCATGCGATCCAATACCAGCTCCTTACCAAGACGTCCGGCATGGACTATGATAGGCGATAATACAGGCACGGCTGGCGGAATTCCAGTTTAATTGCCATAAAATTCCAAAAAATGTAACTTGATCATTTCGAAGCAATGGTTATGGTTCCTTGGGTCGTATTTGAAGTCCCAGAAAAATATCAAGTGATTCGGTACCGGCTAGGTACCAAGGCGTCCGACCTGGAATATGGCAGGCGATAATACAGGCACGACTTGGCGGAATTCCAGTATAATTGCCATAAAATTCCAAAAAATGTAACTTTATCCTTTTGAAGAGTTGGTTATGGTTTCATGGGTTGTATTTGATGTCCCGGACGAATATCATGCGGTCCGCTACTGGCTCCGTACCAAGGCATCTGACCTGGACCGTGGCAGACGATAATACAGGCACGACTGGCAGAATTCCAATTTAATAGCCATAAAATGCCAAAAAATGTAACTTGATCATTTCCAAGCTTTGTTAATGGTTCCCTGGGTCGTATTTGATGTCCCGAAGAAATATCATGCGATTCGGTACCGGCTCCATACCAAGGCGTCCGGCCTGGACCATGGAAGGCGATATTACAGGCAGGACTAGCAGAATTCCAGTTTAATTGCCATAAAAAGACAAAAAATGTAACTTGACCATTTCGAAGAGTTCATTATGGTTCCTTGGGTTTTATTTTATGTCTAGGAAAAATATCATGAGATTTTGTACCGGCTTCGTACCGAGGAGTCCGACCTGGACCATGGCAGGCAAAAATACATGCACGACTAGCGGAATTCCAGTTTAATTACCATAAAATGCCAAAAAATCTAACTTGATCATTTCGAAGTGCTGCTTATGGTTCCTTGGGTAGTATTTGATGTCTCGCACAAATATCATGCGACCCGATACCGGGTCCGTACCAAGGCGTCCAGCCTGAACCATGGCAGGCGATAATACAGGCACGACTGGCGGAATTCCAGTTTAATTGCCATAAAATGCCAAAAGATGTAACTTGATCATTTCGAAGTGTTGGTTATGGTTCCTTAGATCGTATTTGATGTCCCGGAGAAATATGATGTGATTCGGTACCGGCTCCATACCAAGGTGTCCGGCCTGGACTATGGCAGGCGATAATACAGGCACGGCTGGCGGAATTCCAGTTTAATTGCCATAAAATTCCAAAAAATGTAAATTGATCATTTCGAAGAGTTGTTTATGGTTTCATGGGTTGTATGATTCCCCGGACAACTATCATGCGGTTCAGTACTGGCTCCATACCAAGGTGTCCGGCCTGGACGATGGCAGGCGATAATACAGGCACGACTGGCAGAATTCCAATTTAATTGCCATAAAATGCCAAAAAATCTAACTTGATCATTTCGAAGCGTTAGTTATGGTTACTTGGGTCGTATTTATGTCCCGGACATGTTATCCGGTACCGGCTCCATACCAAGGCGTCCGGCCTAGACCATGGCAGGCTATAATACAAGCACGACTAGCGGAATTCCAGTTTAATTGCCATAAAATGCCAAAAAATACAACTTGATCATTTTGAAGCGTTGTTTACGTTTCCTTGGGTCATATTTGATGTCCCGGTCAAATATCATGTGATCCGGTACTGGCTTCATACCAAGGAGTCCGGCCTGGACCATGGCAGGCGATAATACATGCCCGACTGGCGGAATTCCAGTTTAATTTCCATAAAATACCAAAAAATGTAACTTGATCATTTCCAAGCGTTGGTTATGGTTCCTTGGGTCGTATTTGATGGTGGAATTCCAGTTTAATTGCCATAAAATGCCAAAAAATGTAACTTGATCATTTCGTAGCGTTGGTTATGGTTCCTTGGGTCATATTGGATGTCCCGGAAAAATATCATGCGAACTGGTACCAGCTCCGTACCAAGGCGTCCGGCCTGGACCATGGCTGGCGATAATATAGGCACGACTGGCGGAATTCCAATTTAATTGCCATAAAATGCCAAAAAATGTAACTTGATCATTTCAAAGCGTTGGGTCATATTTGATGTCCCAGACAAATATAATGTGATCCGGTACCGGCTCTGTACCAAGGCGTCTGGACTGGACCATAGCAGGCGATAATGCATGCACGACTGGCAGAATTCCAGTTTAATTGCCATAAAATGCCAAAAAATGTAACTTGATCATTTCAAAGCATTGGTTATAGTTCCTTGGGTTGTATTTGATGTCCTTGACAAATATCATTCTATCCGATACCGACTCCGTACCAAGGCGTCCAGTCTGGACCATGGTAGGCGATAATACAGGCATGACTAGCGAAATTGAAGTTTAATTGCCATAAAATGCTAAAAAAATGTAACTTGATCATTTCGAAGCATTGCTTATGTTTCCTTGGGTCGTATTTGATGTCCCGGAGAAATATCATGCGATCGGTACCGGCTCTGTACCAAGGCATCTGGCATGGACTGTGGCAGGCGATAATTCAGGCACGACTGGCGGAATTCCAGTTTAATTGCCATAAAATTCCAAAAAATGTAAATTGATCATTTCGAAGAAATGGTTATGGTTCCTTGGGTCGTATTTGATGTCCCAGACCAATATCATGTGATTCGGTACCGGCTACGTACCAAGGCGTCCGACCTGGAACATGGCAGGTGATAATACATGCACGACTTGGCGGAATTCCAGTATAATTGATATAATATTCCAAAAATGTAACATGATCCTTTCGAAGAGTTGGTTATTGTTTCTTGGGTTGTATTTGATGTCTCGGACAAATATCATGTGGTCCGGTACCGGTTCCGTGCCAAGGCATCTGGCCTGGACCCTGGCAGGCGATAATACAAGCACGACTGGCAGAATTCTAATTTAATAGCCATAAAATACCAAAAAATGTAACTTGATCATTTCCAAGCATTGTGGTTCCTTGGGTCGTATTTGATGTCCGAAGAAATATCATGTGATCCGGTACCGGCTCCGTACCAAGGCGTCCGGCATGGACCATGGCATGCGATAATTTAGGCACGATTGGCGGAATTCAAGTTTAATTGCCCTAAATTTCCAAAAAATATAAATTGATCATTTCGAAGCGTTGGTTATGGTTCTTTGGGTCGTATTTAATGTCCTGGACAAACATCATGCGATCCGGTATCGGATCCGTACCAAGGCGTCCGGAGTGGACCATGGCAGGAGATAATACAGGCACGACTGGCGGATGCCTTGGTATGGAGTCGATACTGGATCGCATGATATATTTCCGGGAGAGCAAATACAACCCAAGGAACCATAACCAACTCTTCGAAATGGTAAAGTTATATTTTTTGACATTTGATGGCAATTAATTTGGAATTCCGTC
This sequence comes from Nicotiana paniculata, assembly GCA_005239505.1. Lineage (NCBI taxonomy): Eukaryota > Viridiplantae > Streptophyta > Magnoliopsida > Solanales > Solanaceae > Nicotiana > Nicotiana paniculata. Next base: position 13,661 of record ML326860.1, read on the forward strand.
CGTCGTGCCTGTATTATCGCCTGCCATGGTCCAGGCTGGACGCCGTGGTACATAGCCGGTACCGAATCGCATGATATTTGTCCGGGACATCAAATATGACCTAAGGAACCATAACCAATGCTTCGAAATGATCAAGTTACTTTTTTGGCATTTTATGGCAATTAAACTTGAATTCCGCCAGTCATGCATATATTATCGCCTGCCATGGTCCAGGTCGGACTCCTCAGTACGGAGTCGGTACCAAATCTCATTGTATTTGTCCGAGACATCAAATGCGACACAAGGAACCATAATCAACGCTTCGAAATGATCAATTTACATTTTTTGTCTTTTTATGCCAATTAAACTGGAATTCCGCCAGTCTTGCATGTATTATCGCCTGCTATGGTCCAGGCCGGACGCCTTGGTACGGAGCCGTTACCGGATCGCATGATATTTTTTTGGGATATCACATACGACCCAAGGAACCATAACCAACGCTTCGAAATGATCAAGTTACATTGTTTGGCATTTTATGGCAATTAAACTGGAATTCTGCATGTCGTGCATGTATTATCGCCTGCCATGGTCCAGTCCGGACGCCTTGGTACGGAGCCGGTACCGGATCGCATTATATTTGTCCAGGAAATCAAATACGACCCAAGGAACCATAACCATTGCTTCGAAATGATCAAGTTACATTTCTTGGCATTTTATGGCAATTAAATTGGAATTCCGTCAGTCGTGCATGTATTATCGCCTGCCATGGTCCAGGCCGGATTCCTTGCTACGGAGCCGTTACCGGATCGCATGATATTATTTGGGACATCAAATACGACCCAAGGAACCATAACCAACGCTTCGAAATGATCAAGTTACATTGTTTGGCATTTTATGGCAATTAAACTGGAATTCTGCCAGCCGTGCATGTATTATCGCCATCCGTGGTCCAGGCTGGACGCCTTGGTATGGAGCCGGTACAAGATCGCATTATATTTCTCCAGGACATCAAATATTACCCAAGGAACCACAACGCTTGGAAATGATCAAGTTACATTTTTTGGCATTTTATGGCTATTAAATTGGAATTCCGCCAGTCGTGCCTCTATTATCGCCTGCCATGGTCTAGGCCGGACGCCTTGGTACGAAGCTGGTACCGGATCACATGATATTTGTCCAGGACATCAAATATGACCCAAGTAACCATAACCAACGCTACAAAATGATCAAGCTACATTTTCTTGCATTTTATGGCAATTAAACTGGAATTCCGCCAGTCGTGCATGTATTATCACCATTCGTGGTCCAGGCCGAACGCCTTGGTATGGAGCAGGTACCGGATCACATGATATTTTTCTGGGACTTTAAATACAAACCAAGGAACCATAACCAACTCTTCGAAAGGATCAAGTTACATTTCTTTGCATTTTATGGCAATTAAATTGGAATTCCGCTAGTCGTGCCTATATTATAGCCTACAGTGGTCCAGGCCGGACGCCTTGGTATGGAGCCGGTACCGGATTGCATGATATTTCT
>ML326861.1:0-38788 GCA_005239505.1 Nicotiana paniculata
CAAGTTACATTTTTTGGCATTTTATGGCAATTAAATTGGAATTCCGCCACTCGTGCCTGTATTCTCGCTTGGCATACTCCAGGCCGGATGCCTTGATACGAAGCCGGTACCGGATCGTATGATATTTTTCTAGGACATCAAATACGACCTTAGGAACCATAAACAACGCTTCAAAATGATCAAGTTACTTTTTTTTTTCATTTTATGACAATGAAACTGGAATTCCGCCAATCGTGCCTGTATTATCGCCTGCCATGGTCCAACTCGGACGCCTTAGTACGGAGTCGGTACCAGATCGCATGATATTTGTCCGGGAAATCAAATACGACCTTAGGAACCATAAACAACGCTTCAAAATGATCAAGTTCCTTTTTTTTTTCATTTTATGACAATGAAACTGGAATTCCGCCAATCGTGCCTGTATTATCGCCTGCCATGGTCCAGGCCGGACGCCTTGGTACGGAGCCAATACTGGAGCATATGACATTTGTCTGGGAACGCAAATACGACGCAAGGAACAATAACCAAGGCTTTGAAATGATAAAGTTACATTTTTTGGCATTTTCTAGCAATTAAATTGGAATTCCGCCAGTCGTCCCTGTATTATCGCCTGCCATGGTCCAAGCTGGACGCCTTGGTACGGAGCCGGTACCGGATAGCATGATATTTGTCCGTGACATCTAATACCACCTTAGGTACCATAATCAACGGTTGGAAATGATCAAGTTACATTTTTTGGCATTTTATGACAATGAAACTGGAATTCCGCTAGTCGTCCTTGTATTATCGCCTGCCATGGTCCAGGCTGGACACCTTGGTAGTGAGCTGATACCGGATAGCATGATATTTGTCCGGGACATGAAATACGACCTAAGGAACTATAACCAACGCTTTAAAATGATCAAGTTACTTTTTTTGGCATTTTACGGCAATTAAAGTGGAATTCCGCCAGTCGTGCCTCTGTTATCCCCTGCCATGGTCCAGGCCGGACGCCTTGGTACTAAGCCGGTACCCGATCGCATGATATTTCTCCGGGATAACAAATACCTCCCAAGGAACCATAACCGATGCTTCGAAATGATGAAGTTACATTTTTTAGCTTTTTGTGGCAATTTAACTGGAATTCCACCATTCGTGCCTGTATTATCGCCTGCTACGGTCCAGGCCGGACGCCTTGGTACGGGATAGCATGATATTTTTCCAGGACATCAAATACGACCTAAGGAACCACAACCAATGCTTCGAAATGATCAAGTTAAATTATTTGGAATTTATGGCAATTAAACTCGAATTCCGCTAGTTGTGCCTGTATTATCGCCTGCCATGGTCCAAGCCGGACGCCTTGGTAAGAAGCCAGTACCGGATCACATGATATTTTTTCGGACATCAAATATGACCCAAGGAACCATAACCAACGCTTAAAAATGATCAAGTTACATTTTTTGGTATTTTATAGAAATTAAACTAGAATTTCGCCTGTCGTGCCTGTATTATCGCCTGTCATGGTCCAGGCCGGACGCCTTGGTACGGAGACGGTACCGGATAACATGATATTATTCCGGGACATCAGATACAACCCAAGGAACCATAACCAACGCTGCGAAATGATCAAGTTACATTTTTTGGCATTTTATGGCAATTAAACTGGGATTCCGCCAGTCGTTCCTATATTATCGCCTGCCATGGTCCAGGCCACACGCCTTGGTACAGAGCCGGTACCGGATAATAGGGTATTTTTCCGGGACATCACATACGACCCAAGGAACCATAACGAACGCTTCGAAATGATCAAGTTACATTTTTTGGCATTTTATGGCATTTAAACTTAAATTTCGCTAGTTGTGCATGTATTATCGCCTGCCATGGTCCAAGCTGGACGCCTTGGTACGGAGCCGGTATCGGATTTCATGATAGTTTTCTGGGACGTCAATACGACCCAAGGAACCATAACCAACGCTTCGAAATTATCTAGTTAAATGTTTTGGCAATTTATGGAAATTAAACTGGAATTTCGCTAGTCGTGCCTGTATTATCGCCTGCCATTTTCCAGGTCGGAGGCCTTGGTATGGAGCCGATACCGAATCGCATGATATTTATCCGGGTCATCAAATATGACCCAAGGAACCATAACCAACATTTTGAAATGATCAAGTTACATTATTTGGCATTTATGGCAATTAAACTCGAATTCCGCTAGTCGTGCCTGTATTATCACCTGCCATGGTCCAAGTCGGACGCCTTGGTACGAAGCCGGTACCGAATCGCATGATAGTTTTTCGGGAAATCAAATACGACCCAAGGAACCATAACAATTGTTTCAAAATGATCAAGTTACATGTTTTGGCATTTTATGGCAATTAAACTCGGATTCCGTCAGTCGTGCCTATATTATCGCCTGCCATGGCCCAGGCCAGACGCCTAGGTATGGAGCCGGTAGCGGATCGCATGATATTTCTCCGGGACATCAAATACAACCTTAGGAACCATTACCAATGCTTCGAAATGATCAAGTTACATTTTTGGCATTTTATGACAATGAAACTCGAATTCCGCCAGTCGTGCCTGTATTATCACCTGCCATGGTCCAGACCGAACGCTTTGGTACGGAGCCAGTACCGGATTGCATGATATTTGTCCTGGACATCAAATACTACCCATGGAACCATAACCAATGCTTTGAAATGATCAAGTTACATTTTTTGGCATTTTATGCCAATTAAACTGGAATTTCGCTAATCGTGCCTGTATTATCGCCTGTCATGGTCCAAGCTGGACGCCTTGGTACGGAGCCGGTACCGGATTGCATGATATTTGTCCGGGACATCAAATACGACCTTAGGAACCATAACCAACGCTTGGAAATGATCAAGTTACATCATTTGGCATTTTATGACAATGAAACTGGAATTCCGCTAGTCGTCCCTGTATTATCGCTTGTCATGGTCCAGGCTGGACGCCTTTGTACGGAGTCGGTACCGGATAGCATGATATTTTGTCGGGACATAAAATACGACCCAAGGAACCATAACCAACGCTTCGAAATGATCAAGTTACTTTTTTTGGCATTTTATGGCAATTAAACTGGAATTCCGCCAGTCGTGCCTGTATTATCGCCTGCCATGGTCCAGGCCTGACGCCTTGGTACTAAGCCAGTACCCGATCGCATGATATTTCTCTGAGACATAAAATACCTCCCAAGATACCGGCTCCGTACCAAGGCTTCCGGCCTGGACCATGGCAGGGGATAATACAGGCACGACTGGCGGAATTCCAGTTTAATTGCCATAAAATGCCAAAAAATGTAACTTGATCATTTCAAAGCGTTTGTTATGGTTCATTGGGTCGTATTTGATGTCGCAGAAAAACATCATGCGATCCGCTACCGGCTCCATACCAAGGCGTCTGGCCTGGACCATGGCAGGCGATAATACAGGAACGACTGGCAAAATTCCAATTTAATTTCGATAAAGAGCCAAAAATGTAACTTCATCATTTCGAAGCGTTGGTTATGGTTCCTAGGGTCGTATTTTATGTCCTGGAAAAATATTATGCGATCCGGTACCGGCTGCGTACCAAGGCGTCCGGCCTGAACCATGGCAGGTAATAATACAGGCACGACTCGCGAAATTCCAGTTTAATTGCCATAAAATACCAAAAAATGTAACTTGATCATTTCGAAGCGTGGGTTATGGTTCCTTGTGTCGTATTTTCTGTCCCGGAAAAATATCACGCGATCCGGTACTGGCTCCATACAAAGGCGTCTGGCCTGGACCATGGCAGGCAATAATACAGGTACGACTGGCAGAATTCCAGTTTAATTGCCATAAAATGCCAAAAAATGTAACTTGATCATTTCGAAGCGTGGGTTATGGTTCCTTGGGTCGTATTTGATGTCCCGAAAAAATATCATGCTATCCGATACCGGCTCCGTACCAAGGCGTCCGTCCTGGACCATGGCAGGGGATAATACGGGCACGACTGGCGGAATTCCAGTTTAATTGCCATAAAATGCCAAAAAATGTAACTTGATCATTTCGAAGCATTTGTTATGGTTCATTGGGTCGTATTTGATGTCGCACAAAAACATAATGCGATCCGCTACCGGCTCCATACCAAGGCGTCTGGCCTGGATCATGGCAGGCGATAATACAAGCACGACTGGCGGAATTTCAATTTAATTTCGATAAAATTCCAAAAATGTAACTTGATCATTTCGAAGCGTTAGTTATGTTTCCTTGGGTCGTATTTGATGTCCCAGAAAAACATCATGCGATCCTCTATCGGCTCCATACCTAGGCGTCTGGCGTGGACCATGGCAGGCGATAATACAAGCACGACTGGTGGAATTCCAGTTTAATTGCCATAAAATGACAAAAAATGCAACTTGATCATTTCGAAGCATTGGTTATGGTTCCTTGGGTCGTGTTTTATGTCCCGGACAAATATTATGCGATCCAGTACCGGCTGCGTACCAAGGCGTCCGGCCTGAACCATGGCAGGCAATAATGCAGGCACGACTCGCAAAATTCCAGTTTAATTGCCATAAAATACCAAAAAATGTAACTTGATCATTTCGAAGCGTTGGTTATGGTTCCTTGTGTCGTGTTTTCTGTCCCGGAAAAATATCACGTGATTCGGTACCGGCTCCATACAAAGGCGTCTGGCTTGGACCATGGCAGGCAATAATACAGGTACGACTGGCAGAATTCCAGTTTAATTACCATAAAACACCAATACATGTAACTTGATCATTTTGAAGCGTTGGTTATGGTTCCTACGGTCGAATTTGATGTCCCAGAGAAATATCATGCGATCCTGTACCGGCTCCGTACCAAGGCGTCCGGCCTGGACCATGGCAGGCGATAATACATGCACGACTGGCGGAATTCCAGTTTAATTGCCTTAAATTGCCAAAAAAATTAACTTGATCATTTCGAAGCGTGTGTTATGGTTCCTTGGGTCGTATTGGATGTCCCGAAAAAATATCATGATATCCGATACCGGCTCCGTACCAAGGCGTCCGGCCTGGACCATGGCAGGCGATAATACATGCACGACTGGCGGAATTCCAGTTTAATTGCCATAAATTGCCAAAAATGTAACTTGATCATTTCGAAGAGTGTGTTATGGTTCCTTGGGTTGTATTTGATGTCCAGGAAAAATATCATGCTATCCGGTACCAGATCCTTACTAAGGCGTCTGGCCTGGACCATGGCAAGGGATAATACTGGCACGACTGGCGGAATTCCAGTTTAATTGCCATAAAATGCATAAAAATGCAAGTTCATTATTTCGAAGCGTTAGTTATGTTTCCTTGGGTCGTATTTGCTGTCCCGAAAAAACATCATGCGATCCGCTACCGGCTCCATACCGAGGCGTCTGGCCTAGACATGGCAGGCGATAATACAGGCACGACTGGCGGAATTCCAGTTTAATTTCCATAAAATGACAAAAAATGTAACTTGATCATTTCGAAGCATTGGTTATGGTTCCTTGGGTCGTATTTTATGTCCCGGGAAAATATTATGCGATCCGATATCGGCTGCGTACCAAGGCGTCCGGCCTGAACCATGGCAGGCAATAATACAGGCACGACTCGCGAAATTCCAGTTTAATTGCCGTAAAATACCAAAAAATGTAACTTGATCATTTCGAAGCGTTGGTTATGGTTCTTTATGTCGTATTTTCTGTCCCGGAAAAATATCACGCGATCCGGTACCGGCTCCGTACAAAGGCGTCTGGCCTGGACCATGGCAGGCAATAATACAGGTACGACTGGCAGAATTCCAGTTTAATTACCATAAAACACCAATACATGTAACTTGATCATTTTGAAGCATTGGTTATGGTTCCTATTGTAGAATTTGATGTCCCAGAGAAATATCATGCGATCCTGTACCGGCTCCGTACCAAGGCGTCCGGCCTGGACCATGGCAGGCGATAATACATGCACGACTGGCGGAATTCCAGTTTAATTGCCATAAATTGCCAAAAAAAAAAATAACTTGATCATTTCGAAGCGTGTGTTATGGTTCCTTGGGTCGTATTTGATGTCCTGAAAAAATATCATGCTATCCAATACCAACTCCGTACCAAGGCGTCTGGCCTGGACCATGGCAGCCGATAATACATGCAGGACTGGCGGAATTCCAGTTTAATTGCCATAAATTGCCAAAAAATGTAACTTGATCATTTCGAAGCGTGTGTTATGGTTCCTTGGGTTGTATTTGATGTCCATGAAAAATATCATGCTATCCGGTACCGACTCGGTACTAAGGCGTCTGGCCTGGACCATGGCAGGGGATAATACTGGCACGACTGGCAAAATTCCAGTTTAATTGCCATAAAATGCATAAAAATGCAACTTGATCATTTCGAGGCGTTAGTTATGTTTCCTTGGGTCGTATTTGCTGTCCCGTAATAACATCATGCGATCCTCTACCGGCTCCATACCAAGGCGTCTGGCCTGGACTATGGCAGGCGATAATACAGGCACGACTGGCGGAATTCCAGTTTAATTGCTATAAAATGACAAAAAATGTAACTTGATCATTTCGAAGCATTGGTTATGGTTCCTTGGGTCGTATTTTATGTCCCAGACAAATATTATGCGATCCGGTACTGGCTGCGTACCAAGGCGTCCGGCCTGAACCATGGCAGGCAATAATACAGGCACCACTCGCGAAATTCTAGTTTAATTGCCATAAAATACCAAAAATGTAACTTGATTATTTCGAAGCGTTGGTTATGGTTCCTTGTGTCGTATTTTTTGTCCCGGAAAAATATCACGCGATCCGGTACCGGCTCCATACAAAGGCGTCTGGCCTGGACCATGGCAGACAATAATACAGGTACGACTGACAGAATTCCATTTTAATTACCATAAAAGACCAATAAATGTAACTTGATCATTTTGAAGCGTTGCTTATGGTTCCTTGGGTCGTGTTTGATGTCCCAGAGAAATGTCATGTGATCCAGTACCGTCTCCGTACCAAGGCGCCCGGCCTGGACCATGGTAGGCGATAATACATGCATGACTGGCGGAATTCCAGTTTAATTGCCATAAAATGAATAAAAATGCAACTTGATCATTTACAAGCGTTGGTTGTGGTTCCTTGGGTTGTATTTGATGTCCCGGACAAATATCATGTGATCGGGTAGTGGCTCCGTACCAAGGCGTCCGGTCTAGACCATGGAAGGCGATAATACAAGCACGACTGGCGAAATTCCAGTTTAATTTGCCATAAAATCCAAAAAATATAACTTGAACATTTTGAAGCATTGATTATGGTTCCTTGGGACATATTTGATGTCCCGGACAAATATCATGCGATCCGGTACCGCCTCCGTACCAAGGCGTCCATCCTGGACCATGGCAGTCGATAATACAGGCACGACTGGCAGAATTCCAGTTTAATTGTCATAAAATGCCAAAAAATGTAACTTGATCATTTCGAAGCGTTGGTTATGGTTCCTTGGATCGTATTTCTGTCCCGGAAAAATATCATGCGATCCGGTACCGTCTCCGTACAAAGGCGTCTGGCCTGGACCATGGCAGGGGATAATACTGGCGGCGGAATTCCAATTTAATTGCCATAAAATGCCAAAAAATGTAACTTGATCATTTCGAAGCGTTGGTTATGGTTACTAAGGTCGTATTTTATGTCCCGGACAAATATCATGCAATCCAGTATCGGCTCCGTGCCAAGGCGTCCGACCATGACCATGGCAGGCGATAATACATGGACGACTTGCGGAATACCAATTTAATTTCCCTAAAATGCCAAAAATGTAACTTGATCATTTTGAAGTGTTGGTTATGGTTCCTTGGGTCGTAGTTGCTGTCCCGGTAGAGTATCATGCGATCTGGTACCGGCTCCTTACCAAGGCGTCCGACCTGGACCATGGCAGGGATAATAAAGGAACGACTGGCGAAATTCCAGTTTAATTTCCATAAAATGCCAAAAAAAGTAACATGATCATTTCGAATCGTTGGTTATGGTTCCTTGGGTCGTATTTGATGTCAGCGAAGAAATATCATGTGATCCGGTACTGGCTCAGAACAAAGGCGTCCGGCTTGGACCATTGCAGGTATAATACAGGCACGACTGGCGGAATTCCAATTTTATTGTCATAAAATACCAAAAAATGTTACTTGATCATTTCGAAGAAATTGTTATGGTTCATAAGGTCGTATTTGATGTCCCGGACAAATATCATGCGATCCAGTACCGGCTCCGTACCAAGGCGTCTGGCCTGGACCATGGCGGGCGATATTACATGCACGACTGGTGGAATTCCAGTTTAATTTCCATAAAATGACAAAAATGTAACTTGATCATTTCGAAGCGTTAGTTATGGTTCCTTGGGTCGTATTTGTTGTCCCAGAAAAACATCATGCGATCTGCTAGCGACTCCGTACCAAGGCGTCTGTCCTGGACCATGGCAGACGATATTACAGGCACGACTGACGGAATTCTAATTTAATTTCCATAAAATGACAAAAAATGTAACTTGATCATTTTGAAGCGTTGGTTATGGTTCCTTGGGTCGTATTTGATGTCCCGGACAAATATCATGCGATCCGGTACTGGCTCCATACCAAGGCATCCGGCCTGGACCATGGCGGGCGATATTACATGCACGACTGGTGGAATTCCAGTTTAATTTCCATAAAATGACAAAAATGTAACTTGATCATTTCGTAGCGTTGGTGATGGTTCCTTGGGTCTTATTTGATGTCCCAGACAATTATCATGTGATCCGATACCGGATCTGTACCAAGGCGTCCGACCTGGACTATGGCGGGTGATATTACATGCACGACTAGAGGATTCCAGATTAATTTCAAGGGCGTCCGACCTAGACCATGGCAGGCGATAATAGAGGCACGACTCGCGGAATTCCAATTTAAATGGAATAAAATGCCAAAAAATGTAACTTAATCATCTCGAAGCGTATGTTATGGTTCCTTGCGTAGTATTTACTATCCCTGATAAATATCTTGCAATCAGGTACCGGCTCCGTACCAAGGCGTCCAGCCTGGACCATGGTAGGCGCTAATACAGGCACGACTGGCAGAAGTCCAGTTTAATTGCCATAAATAGCCAAAAAATGTAACTTGATCATTTCGAAGCGTGTGTTATAGTTCCTTAGGTCGTATTTCATGTCCGAGACAAATATCATGCTATCCGGTAGCGGCTCCGTACCAAGGAGTCCGTCCTGGACAATGGCAGGGGATAATACTGGCACGACTGGCGGAATTCCAGTTTAATTGCCATAAAATGCCAAAAAATGTAACTTGATCATTTCAAAGCGTTGGTTGTGGTTCCTTGGGTCGTATTTGATGTCCCGGACAAATATCATGTGATCCAATACTGGCTCCATACCAAGGCGTCCGGTCAGGACCATGGCAGGCGATAATACACGCTTGACTGGCGGAATTCCAGTTTAATTGCCATAAAATGCCAAAAATGTAAATTGATTATTTCGAAGCATTAGTTATGGTTTCTTGGGTCGTATTTGATGTCCCGGACAAATATAATGCGATCTGGTACTGGCTCCATACCAAGGCGTCCGGACTGGACCATGAATGGCGATAATACAGGCAAGACTGGCGGAATACCAGTTTAATTGTCATAAAATGCCAAAAAATGTAACTTGATCATTTCGAAGTGTTGGTTATGGTTCCTTGGGTCATATTTGCTGTTCCGGACAAATATCATGCGATCCGGTACCGGATCCGTACCAAGGCGTCCGGTCTGGACCATGGCAGACGATAATATAGGCACGACTGGCGGAATTCCAGTTTAATTGCCATAAAATTCAAAAAAATGTAACTTGATTTTTCGAAGCATTGGTTATGGTTCCTTGGGTCATATTTGATGTCCCAGACAAATTTCATGCGATCCGGTACCGGTTCCGTACCAAGGCGTCCAGCCTGGACCATGGCAGGCGAAAATACATGCGCGACTAGCGGAATTACAGTATAATTGCCATAAAATGCCAAAAAATATAACTTGATCATTTCGAAGCGTTGGTTATGGTTCCTAACGTCGTATTTAATGTCCCAGACAAATATCATGTGATTCGGTACCGGTTTCATACCAATGCGTCCGGCTGGACCGTGGCAGGCGATAATACAGGCACGTTTGGCGGAATTCCAGTTTAATTGCCATAAAAAGCCAAAAAATGTAACTTGATCATTCGAAGCGTTGGTTATGGTTCATAAGATCGTATTTGATCCCGGACAAATATCATACGATCTGGTACCGGCTCCATACCAACGCATCCGACCTGGACCATGGCAGGCGATAATACAGGCACGACTGGCGGAATTACAATTTGATTGCTATAAAATACCAAAAAATGTAACTTGATCATTTCGAATCATTGGTTATGGTTCCTTGGGTCGTATTTAATGTCAGCAAAGAAATATCATGTGATCGGATACTGGCTCAGTACTAAGGCGTCCGGCCTTCACCATGGCAGGCGATAATACAGGCACAACTGGCGGAATTCTAATTTTATTGCCATAAAATACCAAAAAAAGTAACTTGATCATTTCGAAGCATTGGTTATGGTTCCTTGGGTCATATTTGATGTCCCAAAAAAATATCATGCGATCTGGTACCGGCTCCATCCCAACGCACCCGACCTGGACCATGGCAGGCGATAATACAGGAACGACTGGCGGAATTCTAGTTTAATTTCCATAAAATTTCAAAAAATGTAACTTGATCATTTCAAAGCGTTGGTTATGGTTCCTTGGGTCATATTTGATGTCCCAAAAAAATATCATGCGATCTGGTACCGGCTCCGTACCAAGGCGTCCGACCTAGACCATGGCAGGCAATAATACATGCACGATTGGCGAAATCCCAGTTTAATTGCCATAAAATGCCACGAAATTAACTTGATTATTTAGAAGCATTGGTTATGGTTCCTTGTGTCGTATTTGAATTCTAGTACAAATATCATGCAATCCGATACCGGCTCTGTACCAAGGCGTCCGGCCTAGACCATGGCAGGCGATAATACAGGCACGATTAGCGAAATTCCAGTTTAATTGCCATAAAATGCCAAAAAATGTAACTTGATCATTTCAAAGCGCTGGTTATGGTTCCTTGGGTCTTATTTGATTTCCCAAACAAATATCATGCAATCCAGTACCGGCTCCATACCAACGCGTCCGGCCTGAACCATGGCAGACAATAATATAGGCACGACTGGCGGAATTTCAGTTTAATTGCCATAGAATGCCAAAAAATGTAACCTGAGCATTTCAAAGCGTTCGTTATGGTTCCTTGGGTCGTTTTTTGTCCCGGACAAATATCATGCGATCCCGTACCGGCACCGTACCTATCCGTCCGGCCTGGACCATGGCAGGCAATAATACATGCACGACTAGCAGAATTCCAGTTTAATTGCCATGCTAAAAAATATAATTTGATCATTTCAAAGCATTGGTTATGGTTCCTTGGGTTGTATTTGATGTCCTAGACAAATATCAATTGATCCGGTACCGGCTCCGTACCAAGGCATCCGGCCTGGACCATGGCAGACGATTATATAGGCACGACTAGCGGAATTCCAGTTTCATTGTCATAAAATGCCAAAAAATGTAACTTTATCATTTTGAATCGTTGGTTATGGTTCCTTGGGTCTTATTTGATGTCAGCGAAGAAATATCATGTGATTCGGTACCGACTCTGCACCAAGTCATCCGGCCTAGAACATGGCAGGCGATAATACATGCGCGACTGGCGGAATTCCTATTTAATTGCCATAAAATGGCAAAAAATGTAACTTAATCATTTTGAAGCGTTGGTTATGGTTCCTAAGGTCGTATTTGATGTCCCGTACAAATATCATGCAATCCGATACCGGCTCTGTACCAAGGCGTCTGGCCTAGACCATGGCAGGCGATAATACAGGCACGACTAGAGGAATTTTAGTTTAATTGCCATAATATGCCAAAAAAATTAACTTGATCATTTCGAAGTGCTGGTTATGGTTTCTTGGGTCGTATTTGACGTCCCAAACAAATATCATGCGATCCAGTACCGGCTTCGTACCAAGGCGTCTGGCCGAGACCATGGCAGGCGATAATACATGCACGACTGGCGGAATTCCAGTTTAATTGCCATAAAATACCAAAAAGTGTAACTTGATCATTTTGAAGCGTTGGTTATGGTTCCTTGGGTCGTATTTGATGTCCCGGAAAAATATAATGTGATCCGGTACCGGCTCCGTACCGAGGCGTCCGGCCTGAACCATGGCAGACAATAATATAGGCACGACTTTCGGAATTTCAGTTTAATTGCCATAGAATGCCAAAAAATGTAACTTGATTATTTCGAAGCGTTCGTTATGGTTCCTTGGGTCGTATTTGCTGTCTCGGACAAATATCATGTGATCTGGTATCGGCACCGTACCAAGCCGTCAGGTCTGGACCATGGAAGGCGATAATACAGGCACGACTGGCAGAATTCTAGTTTAATTTCCACAAAATGCTAAAAAATGTAACTTTATCATTTCGAAGCGTTGGTTATGGTTCCTTGGGTCGTATTTGATATCTTGGACAAATATCATACTATCTGATACCGGCTCCGTATCAAGGCGTTCGTCCTGGACTATGGCAGGCGATAATACATGCACGACTAGCAAAATTCCAGATTCATTGTCATAAAATGCCGAAAAATGTAACTTGATCATTTCAAAGCGGTTGTTATGGTTCCTAAGGTCGTATTTGATGTCTCGGAAAAATATCATGCAATCCGGTACCGACTCCGTACCAAGGTATCCGGCTTGGACTATGGCAGGCGATAATACAGGCACAACTGGCGGAATTGCAATTTAATTGCCATAAAATGCCAAAAATGTAACTTGATCATTTCGAAGCGTTGGTTATGGTTCCTTGGGTCGTATTTGCTATCCTGGACAAAAATCATGCGCTTCGGAACCGACTCCGTACCAAGGCGTCCGACCTGGACTATGGCGGCGATACTACATGCACGACTAGTGGAATTCCATTTTAATTGCCATAGAATGCCAAAAAATGTAGCTTGATCCTTTAGAAGTGTTGGTTATGGTTATTTGGGTCGTATGTGATGTCTAAGACAAATATTATGCGATCCGGTACAGGCTCCGTACCAAGACGTCCAACCTGGACCATGGAAGGCGATAATACAGGCAAAACTTGCGGAATCCCGGTTTAATTACTATAAAATGCCAAAAAATGTAACTTGATCATTTCTAAGTGTTGGTTATGGTATCTTGGGTCGTATTTGATGTCCCGAAAAAATATCATGCGATCCGGTACCGGCTCCATATAAGGGCGTCCGGTCTGGACCATGGCACGCAATAATATAGTCACGACTGGTGGAATTCCAGTTTAATTGCCATAAAATGCCAAAAAATGTAACTTGATCATTTCGAAACACTAGTTATGGTTCCTTGGGTCTTATTTGATTTCTCGGACAAATATCATGCGATCTGGAACCGGCTTCATACCAAGACGTCCAGCCTGGACCATGGTTGGCGATTATACATGCACGACTGGCAAAATTTCGGTTTAATTACTATCAAATGCCAAAAAATGTAACTTGATCATTTTCGAAGCGTTGGCTATGGTTCCTTGGGTCGTATTTCATGTCCCGGAAAAATATCATGAGATCTGGTGTCGGCTCCGTACCAAGGCATCTGGCCTGAACCATGGTAGGCAATAATACAGGCAGGACTAGCGGAATTCCAGTTTAATTACCCTAAAATGCCAAAAAAAGTAATTTGATCATTTCGAAGGGTGGGTTATGGTTCCTTGGGTCGTATTTGATGTCCCAGAAAAATATCATGCTATCAGGTACCGGCTTCGTACCAAGGCGTCCGGCCTAGACCATGGTAGGCGATAATACAGGCACGACTGGCGAAATTCCAGTTTCATTGCCAAAAAACTTAACTTGATAATTTCGAAGCGTTGGTTATAGTTCCTAAGGTCGTATTTGATGTCCCCGAGAAATATCATGCGATTTGGTACCGGCTCCGTACCGAGGCATTCGGCCTGGACCATGACAGGTGATAATACAGGCACGACTGGCGGAATTCCAGTTTAATTGCCATAAAATGCCAAAAAATGTAACTTGATCATTTCGAAGCACGGGTTATGGTTCCTTGGGTCGTATTTGATGTCCCGGAAAAATAATATCATGTGATCCGGTATCAGCTTCGTACCAAGGTGTCCGGTCTGGACCATGGCAGGTGATAATATAGGCACGACTGGTGGAATTCCAGTTTAATTGGCATAAAATACCAAAAAATGTACCTTGATCATTTTGAAGCGTTGGTTGTTGCTCCTTGGGACGTATTTGATGTCCCGTAAAATATAATGTTATCCGGTGCCTGCTCCATACCAAGGAGTCCGGCTTGGACCATGGCAGGCGATAGTACAGGCACGACTAGCAGAATTCCAGTTTAATTGCCATAAAATCCCAAAAAATGCAACTTGATCATTTCGAAGCACTGGTTATGGTTCCTTGGGTCGTATTTGCTCTCCCGGACAAATATCATTCAATCCGGTACTGTCTGCGTACCAACGCGTCCGACATGGACCATGGCAGGCGATAATACAAGCATGACCCGCGGAATTCCAGTTTAATATCCATAAAATGCCAAAAAATGTAACTTGATCATTTCGAAGCATTGGTTATGGTTCTTTGGGTCGTATTTGATGTCCCGGATAAATATCATTCTATCCGGTACCGGCTCTGTGCCAAGGCATCCAGCCTGGACCATGGCAGGCGTTAATACAGGCACGACGCGTGGAAATCCAGTTTCATTGTCATAAAATGCCAAAAAATATAACTTGATCATTTAGAAGCGTTGGTTATGGTTCCTAAGGTCGTATTTGATGTCCCGGAGAAATATCGTGTGTTCCGGTACCGGCTCTATACCAAGTCGTCCGTCATGGACCACGGCAGGCGATAATACAGGCACGACTGGCGGAATTCCATTTTAATTGCCATAAAATGCCAAAAAATGTAACTTGATCATTTTGAAGAAGTGGTTATGGTTCCTTGGGTCTTATTTGATGTCTCGGACAAATATCATGCGATACGACACCGGCTCCGTACCAAGACATCCAACCTGGACCATGGCAGGCGATAATACAGGCACGACTGGCGGAATTCCATTTTAATTGCCATAAAATGCCAAAAAATGTAACTTGATCATTTTGAAGAAGTGGTTATGGTTCCTTGGGTCTTATTTGATGTCTCGGACAAATATCATGCGATACGACACCGGCTCCGTACCAAGACATCCAACCTGGACCATGGCAGGCGATAATACAGGCACGACTGGCGGAATTCCATTTTAATTGCCATAAAATGCCAAAAAATGTAACTTGATCATTTTGAAGAAGTGGTTATGGTTCCTTGGGTCTTATTTGATGTCTCGGACAAATATCATGCGATACGATACCGGCTCCGTACCAAGACATCCAACCTGGACCATGGCAGGCGATAATACAGGCACGACTGGCGGAATTTCGGTTTAATTACTATAAAATGCCAAAAAATGTAACTTGATCATTTCGAAGCGTTGGTTATAGTTCCTTGGGTCTTATTTCATGTCCCATAAAAATATCGTGCGATCCAGTACCGGCTCCATACCAAGGCGTGCGACCTGGACCATGGCAGGCGATAATACAAGCACGGCCGTCGGAATTCCATTTTAATATCCATAAAATGCCAAAAAATGTAACTTGATCATTTCGAAGCTTTGGTTATAGTTCCTTGTGTCGTATTTGATGTCCCAGATAAATATCATTCTATCTGGTACCAACTCCGTACCAAGGCATCCGATCTGGACCATGGTAGGGTTAATAGAGGCATGACTGGCGGAATTCCACTTTCATTGTCATAAAATGCCAAAAATGTAACTTGATCATTTCGAAGCATCGGTAATGATTCCTAAGGTCGTATTTGATATCCCGGATAAATATCATGTGTTACGGTACCGGCTCCGTACCAAGGCGTCTAGCATGGACCATGTTAGGCGATAATACAGGCACGACTTGCAGAATTCCAGTTTAATTGCCATAAAATGCCAAAAAATGTAACTTGATCATTTCGAAGCGTTGGTTATGGTTCCTTGGGTCGTATTTAATGTCCCAGACAAATATCATGCGATCCGGTACCGGCTCCGTACCAAGGCGTCCAGCCTGAACCATGGCAGACAATAATATAGGCACGACTGGCGAAATTCCAGTTTAATTGCCATAAAATACGAAAAAATGTAACTTGATCATTTCAAAGCCTTGGTTTTGGTTCGTTGGGTTTTATTTGATGTCCAGGAGAAATATCATGCGATCCGGTACTAGCTCCGTACCAAGGCTTCCGGTCTGGACCATGGCAGGCGATAATACAGGCACGGCTGGCGAAATTCCAGTTTAATTGCCATAAAATGCCAAAAAATGTAACTTGATCATTTCGAAGCGTTGGTTATGGTTCCTTGGATCGTATTTGATGTCCCGTACAAATATCATGTGATCCGGTACCGGCTCTTTACCACGGATTCCGGACTGGACCATGGTAGGCGATAATACAGGCATGACTGGTGGAATTCGAGTTTAATTGCCATAAAATTCCAAAAAATGTAACTTGATCATTTCAAAGCACTGGTTATGGTTCCTTGTGTCATATTTGATGTCCTGTAAAAAAGTATCATGCGATCCGGTACCGGCTCAGTACAAAGGCGTCCAGCCTGGACCATGGCAGGCGATAATACAGGCATGGTTGGCAGAATTCCAGTTTAATTGCCATAAAATACCAAAAAATGTAACTTGATCATTTCGAAGCACTGGTTATGGTTGTTTGGGTCGTATTTGCTTTCCCAAACAAATATCATGCTATCCGTTACCGGCTCCGTACCAAGGCGTCCGGCCTGGACCATGGAAGGCGATAATAAAGGCACGACTGGCGGAATTCCAGTTAAATTGCGATAAAATGCAAAAAATGTAAATTGATCATTTCGAAGCGTTAGTTGTGGTTTCTTGGGTTTTGTTTGATGTCCCGGACAAATACGATGTGATCCAGCACCGGCTCCATACCATGGCCTCCGGTCTGGACCATGGCAGGCGATAATACAGGCACGACAGGCGGAATTCTAGTTTAATTGCCATAAAATGCCAAAAAATGTAACTTGATCATTTCGAAGCGTTGGTTGTGGTTCCTTGGGTCGTATTTGATGTCCTGTAAAAAAATATCATGTGATCATGTACCGGCTCAGTACAAAGGCGTCCGTCTTGGACCATAGCACACGATAATACATGCATGACTGGCAGAATTCCAGTTTAATTGTCATAAAATGCCAAAAATGTAACTTGATCATTTCAAAGCATTGGTTATGGTTCCTTGGGTCGTATTTGATGTCCTGTAAAAAAATATCATGTGATCATGTACCGGCTCAGTAAAAAGGCGTCCGTCTTGGACCATAGCACACGATAATACATGCATGACTGGCAGAATTCCAGTTTAATTGTCATAAAATGCCAAAAATGTAACTTGATCATTTCAAAGCATTGGTTATGGTTCCTTGGGTCGTATTTGATGTCTTGGTCAAATATCATGCGATCCGGTACCGGCTCTGTACCAAGGCGTCCGACCTGGACCATGGCAGACGATAATACAGGCACGACTGGAGGGATTCCAGTTTAGTTGCCATAAAATTCCAAAAAATGTAACTTGATCATTCCGAAGCATTGGTTATGGTTCCTTGGGTCGTATTTGATGTCTCGGACAAATATCATGCGATCTGGTACTCGATCCGTACCAAGGCGTCGGCCTGAACCATGGCAGGCAATAATACAGGCACGACTAGTAAAAATTCCAGATTAATTGCCATAAAATACCAAAAAATGTAACTTGATCATTTCGAAGAGTTGATTATGGTTCCTTAGGTCGTATTTTCTATCCTGAAAAAATATCATGCGATCCGATTCCGGCTCTGTACCAAGTCGTCCGACCTGGACCATGGCAGATGATAATACAGGCACGACTGGAGGAATTCCAGTTTAGTTGCCATAAAATTCCAAAAAATGTAACTTGATCATTCCGAAGCATTGGTTATGGTTCCTTGGGTCGTATTTGATGTGCTAGACAAATATCATGCGATTTGGTACTGAATCCGTACCAAGGCGTCGGCCTGAACCATGGCAGGCAATAATACAGGCACAACTAGCAAAATTCCAGATTAATTGCCATAAAATACCAAAAAATGTAACTTGATCATTTCGAAGCGTTGATTATGGTTCCTTGGGTCGTATTTTCTGTCCGGAAAAAATATCATGCGATCCGGTGCTGTCTTCGTACCAAGGCGTCTTGCCTAGACCATGGAAGGCGATAATACAGGCACGACTGGCGGAATTCCAATTTAATTGCCATAAAATGCCAAGAAATGTGACTTGATCATTTTGAAGTGTTGGTTATGGTTCCTTGGGTCGTATTTGATGTCCCAGAGAAATTTCATGCGATCCGGTACCGGCTCCATACAAAGTTGTCCGGCCTGGACCATGGCAGACGATAATAGTTACACGTCTAGGGGAATTCCAGTTTAATTGCCATAAAATGCCAAAAAATGTAACGTCATCATTTTGAAGCGTGTGTTGTTGTTCCTTGGGTCGTATTTGATGTCCCGGACAAATATCATGCTATCCAGTACCGGCTCCATACCAAGGCGTCCGGCCTAGACCATGGTAGGCTATAATATAGGAACGACTGGCGGAATTCCAATTTAATTGCCATAAAATGCCAAAAAATGTAACTTGATCATTTCGAAGTGTTGGTTGTGGTTCCTTGGGTCGTATTTAATGTAGCGGACAAATATCATGTGATCTGGTACTGGCTCCGTACCAAGGCATCCGTTCTGGACCATGCCAGGCGATAATATAGTCACGGCTGGAAGAATTCCAGTTTAATTGCCATAAAATGTCAAAAAATGTAAATTGATCATTTCGAAGCATTGGTTATGGTTCCTTGGGTTATATTTAATGTCCTGGACAAATATCATGCGATCCGGTACCGACTACGTACCAAGGCGTCTGGCTTAGACCATGGATGGCGATAATACAGGCACGACTAGCGGAATTCCAATTTAATTGTCATAAAATGCCAAGAAATGTGACTTGATCATTTTGAAGCGTTGGTTATGGTTCCTTGGGTCGTATTTGATGTCCCAGAGAAATTTCATGCGATCTAGTACTGGCTCCGTACAAAGTTGTCCGGCCTGGACCATGGCAGGCGATAATACTTACACGTCTAGGGGAATTCCAGTTTAATTGCTATAAAATTAAAAAAAATTAAACTTGTCATTTTAAGCGTTGGTTATGGTTACTTGGATCATAATTGATGTCCCGGACAAATATCATGCGATCCAGTACTGCCTCCGTACCAAGGCGTCCATCCTGGACCATGGCAGGTGATAATACAGGCACGACTGGCAGAATTTCAGTTTAATTATCATAAAATGCCAAAAAATGTAACTTGATCATTTCGAAGCATTGGTTATGGTTCCTTGGGTCGTATTTGATGTCCCGGACAAATATCATGCGATCCAGTACTGCCTCCGTACCAAGGCGTCCATCCTAGACCATGGCAGGTGATAATACAGGCACGACTGGCAGAATTTCAGTTTAATTATCATAAAATGCCAAAAAATGTAACTTGATCATTTCAAAGCGTGTGTTATGGTTCCTTGGGTCGTATTTGATGTCCCGTACAAATATCATGTGATCTGATACCGGCTCTGTACCAAGGCGTCCGACCTGGACCATGGCAGGCGACACTATAGGCACGACTGGAGGAATTCCAGTTTAATTGCCATAAAATGCCAAAAATGTAAATTTATCATTTCGAAGCATTGCTTATGGTTCCTTGGGTCGTATTTGATGTCCCGGACAAATATCATGCGATCTGGTAGTGGATCCTTACCAAGGCATCGGCCTGAACCATGGCAGGCAATAATATAGGCACGACTGGCAAAATTCCAGTTTTATTGCCATAAAATACCAAGAAATGTAACTTGATCATTTCGAAGTGTTGGTTATGGTTCCTTGGGTTGTATTTTCTATCCCGGAAAAATATCATGCGATCCTGTATCGTCTTCGTACCAAGGCGTCTTGCCTGGACCATGGAAGGCGATAATACAGGCACGACTGGCCGAATTCCAGTTTAATTGCCATAAAATACCAAGAAATGTTACTTGATTATTTTGAAGCATTGGTTATGGTTCCTTGGGTCATATTTGATGTCCCGTAGAAATTTAAGGCGATCTGGTACCGGATCCGTACAAATTTGTCCAGCCTGGACCATGGTAGGCAATAATACATGCACGTCTAGGGAATTCCAGTTTAATTGCCATAAAAAGCCAAAAAATGTAACTTCATCATTTCGAAGCGTGTGTTATGGATCCTTGGGTCATATTGGATGTCCCGGATTAATATCATGCGATCCGGTACCGCCTCCGTACCAAGGCGTCCATCCTGGACCATGACAGGCGATAATAAATGCACGACTGGCAGAATTCCAGTTTAATTGTCATAAAATGCCAAAAAATGTAACTTGATCATTTCGAAGCGTCGGTTATGGTTCCTTGGGTCGTAATTTCTGCCCCGGAAAAATATCATGTGATCCAGTACTGGCTCCGTACAAAGGTGTCTAGCCTGGACCATGGCAGGCGATAATGCACGCACGACTAGCAGAATTCGAGTTTAATTGCCACAAAGGCCAAGAAATGTAACTTGATCATTTAGAAGCGTTGGTTAGGGTTTCTTGGGTCCTATTTGATGTGCCAGTGAAATATCATGCGATTCGGTACCGGCTCCGTAACAAGGCGTCCGGCCTGGACCATGGCAGGCGATAATACAAGCACGACTGGCGGAATTCCTGTTTAATTGCCATAAAATGGCAAAAAATGTAACTTGATCATTTAAAAGCATTGGTTTGATTCCTTGAGTCGTATTTGATGTCGCGGACAAATATCATGCGATCCGGTACTGGCTCCGTATCAAGGCGTCCGGTCTGGACCATGGCAGGCGATAATACAGGCACGACTGGCGGAATTCCAATTTAATTGACATAAAATTCCAAAATATGTAAATTGATCATTTCGAAGCATTGGTTATGGTTCTTTGGGTCATATTTGATGTCCCGGACAAATATCATGCGATCCGGTACAGGCTCCATACCAAGGCGTCCGGCCTGGACCATGGATGGCGATAATACAGGCACGACTGGCGGAATTCCAGTTTAATCGCCATAAAATGACAAAAAATTTAACTTGATCATTTAGAAGCGTTGGTTATGGTTCCTTGGGTCGTATTTGATGTCTCGGAAAAATATCATGCGATCTGGTACCAGCTCCATACCAAGGAGTCTAGCCTGGACCATGCAAGGCGATAATACATGCACGACTAGCGGAATTCTAGTTTAATTTCCATAAAATTCAAAAGAATGTAACTTGATCATTTCGAAACGTTGGTTATGTTTCCTAAGGTCATATTTGATTTTCCCGGAAAAATATCATGCGATTCGGTACCGGCTCCGTACCAAGGCGTCTGGCCTGGACCATGGCAGGCGATAATACAGGCATGACTGGCGGAATTCCAGTTTAATTTCTATAAAATGACAAAAAATGTAACTTGATCATTTCGAAGCGTTGGTTTTGGTCCCTTGGGTATTATTTGATGTCCCAGAGAAATATCATGCGATCGGGTACCGGCTCAATACAAAGGCGTCCGGCCTGGACCATGGCAGGCGATAATACAAGCACGACTGGCGGAATTCAAGTTTTATCGCCATAAAATACCAAAAAAATTTAACTTGATCATTTCGAAACGTTGGTTATGGTTCCTAAGGTCATATTTGATGTCCCGGACAAATATCATGAGATCCGGTACCAGTTCCGTACAAGGGCGTCTGGCCCGGACCATGGCAGGCGATAATCAGGCAACACTCAAGCAATTCCAATTTAATTTCCATAAAATGCCAAAAAATGTAACTTGATCATTCAAAGCATTAGTTATGGTTCCTTGGGTCGTATTTGCTGTCCCGGAAAAGCATCATGCGATCCGCTACCGGCTCCATACCAAGGCGTCTCGCCTGGACCATGGCAGGCGATAATACAGGCACGACTGGCGGAATTCCAGTTTAATTGCCATAAAATGACAAAAAATGTAACTTGATCATTTCGAAGCGTTGGTTATGGTTCCTTGGGTCGTATTTGATGTCCCGGAAAAATATCATGTGATCCGATACCGGCTCTATACCAAGGCATCTGGCCTGGACCATTGTAGGCGATAATACAGGCACGACTCAAGGAATTCCAATTTAATTTCCATAAAATTCCAAAAAATATGAATTGATCATTTCGAGCGTTGGTTATGGTTCTTTGGGTCATATTTGATGTCCCGGACAAATATCATGATATCCGGTATGCGCTCCATACCAAGGCGTCCGGTCTGGACCATGGATGGCGATAATACAAGCACGACTGGCGGAATTCTAGTTTAATTGCCATAAAATGACAAAAAATGTAAATTGATAATTTCGAAGCGTTGGTTATGTCTCTTTAGGTCATATTTGATGTCCCGGACTAATATCATGCGATCCGGTACTGGCTCCATACCAAGGTGTCCGGCCTGGACCATGGCAGGCGATAATACAGGCACGGCTGGCGGAATTCCAGTTTAATTTCCATAAAATGCCAAAAAATGTAACTTAATCATTTCGAAGCGTTGGTTATGGTCCCTTAGGTCGTATTTGAAGTCCCGGAGAAATATCATGCGATCGGGTACCGGCTCAGTACCAAGGCGTCCGGCCTGGACCATGGCAGGCGATAATACATGCACGACTGGCGGAATTCAAGTTTTATTGCCACAAAATACCAAAAAATTTAACTTGATCATTTCGAAGCGTTGGTTATGGTTCCTAACGTCATATTTTATGTCCCAGACAAATATCATGCAATCCAGTACCGGCTCTGTACCAAGGCGTCTGGCCTGGACCATGGCAGGCGATAATACAGGCACGACTGACGGAATTCCAGTTTAATTGCCATAAAATGACAAAAAATGTAACTTGATCATTTCGAAGCATTGGTTATGGTTCCTTGGGTCGTATTTGATGTCCCGGAAAAATATCATGCGATCCGGTACCGGCTCCGTACCAAGGCGTCCGGCCTGAACCATGGCTGGCAATAATACAGGCACGACTTGCGAAATTCCAGTTTAATTTCCATAAAATACCAAAAAAATGTAACTTGATCATTTCGAAGCGTTGGTTATGGTTCCTTGGGTTGTATTTGATGTCCTGGAGAAATATCATGCGATCCAGTACCAGCTCCGTATCAAGGCGTCCAACCTGGACCATGGCAGGCGATAATACAGGCACGACTGACGGATTTCCAGTTTAATTGCCATAAAGGCCAAGAAATGTAACTTGATCATTTTGAAGCATTGGTTATGGTTCCTTGGGTTGTATTTGATGTCCTGGAGAAATATCATGCGATCCAGTACCAGCTCCGTATCAAGGCGTCCAACCTGGACCATGGCAGGCGATAATACACGCGTGACTGACGGAATTCCAATATAATTGCCATAAATTGCAAAAAAATGTAACTCGATCATTTCGAAGCGTGTGTTATGGTTCCTTGGGTCGTATTTGTTGTCCCAGAAAAATATGCTATCCGGTACCGGCTCCATACCAAGGGGTCCGGCCTGGACCATGGCAGGGGATAATACAGGCACGACTGGCGGAATTCCAATTTAATTGCTATAAAATGCCAAAACATGTAACTTGATCATTTCGAAGCGTTGGTTATAGTTCCTTGGGTCGTATTTGATGTCCCGGAGAAATATCATGCGATCGGGTACCAACTCAGTACCAAGGCGTCCTGCCAAGACCATGGAAGGCGGTAATACAGGCACGACTGGCGGAATTCCAGTTTTATTGCCATAAAATACCAAAAAAATAACTTGATCATTTTGAAGCGTTGGTTATGGTTCCTAAGGTCATATTTGATGTCTCGGAGAAATATCATGCGATCCGGTACCCGCTCCGTACCAAGGCGTCTGGCCTGGACCATGGCAAGCGATAATACAGGCACGACTCAAGGAATTCCAATTTAATTTCCATAAAATGCCAAAAAAGCATTAGTTATGGTTCCTTGGGTCGTATTTTCTGTCCCGGAAAAACATCATGCAATCGCTACCGGCTCCGTACCAAGGCGTCCAGTCTTAACCATGGCAGGCAATAATATAGGCACGACTCGCAAAATTCCAGTTTAATTGCCATAAATTGCCAAAAGATGTAACTTGATCATTTCGAAGCGTGTGTTATGGTTCTTTGGGTCGTATTTGATGTCCCGAAAAAATATCATGCTATCCGGTACCGGATCCGTACCAAGGCGTCCGACCTGGACCATGGTAGGGGATAATACAGGCACGACTTGCGGAATTCCAGTTTAATTGCCATAAAATGCCAAAAAATGTAACTTCATCATTTAAAAGAGTTGGTTGTGGTTCCTTGGGTTATATTTGATGTCCCGGACTAATATCATGCGATCCGATACTTCCTCCGTACCAAGGCGTCCGGTGTGGACCATGGCAGGCGATAATACAGACACGACTGGCAGAATTCCAGTTTAATTGCCATAAAATTCCAAAAAATGTAAATTGATCATTTCGAACCGTTGGTTATGGTTCCTTGGGTCATATTTGATTTCCCGGACAAATATCATGTGATCCAGTACACTCTCCATACCAAGGCGTTCGGCCTGGACCGTGAATGGCGATAATACAGGCACGACTTGGGAAATTCTAGTTTAATTGTCATAAAATGCCAAAAAATATAACTTGATCATTTCGAAGTGTTGGTTATGGTTCCTTGGGTCGTATTTTCTATCCCGGACAAATATCATGCAATCCGGTACCAGATTCGTACCAAGGCATCCGGTTTGGACCATGGAAGGCGATAATATAGGCACGACTGGCGAAATTCCAGTTTAATTGTCATAAAATGCCAAAAAATATAACTTGATCATTTTGAAGTGTTGGTTATGGTTCCTTGGGTCGTATTTTCTGTCTTGGACAAATACCATGCGATCCGGTACCAGATTCGTACCAAGGCGTCCGGTCTGGACCATGGCAGGCGATAATATAGGCACGACTGGGTGAATTCCAGTTTAATTTGCCATAAAATTCAAAAAAATATAACTTGATCATTTCGAAGTGTTGATTATGGTTCCTTGGATCATATTTGATATCCCGGACAAATATCATGCGATCCGGTACCGGCTCCGTACCAAGGCGTCCAGCCTGGACCATGGCAAGCGATAATACATGCACGACTGACGGAATTCCAGTTTAATTGCAAGAAAATGTAACTTGATCATTTCGAAGCATTGGTTATGGTTCCTTTGGTCGTATTTGATGTACCTGAAAAATATCATGCTATCCGGTACCGGCTCCGTACCAAGGCGTTCGGCCTGGACCATGGCAGGGGATAATACAGGCACGACTGGCGGAATTCCATTTTAATTGCCATAAAATGCTAAAAAAAGATAACTTTATCATTTCAAAGCGTTAGTTGTGGTTCCTTGGACCGTATTTGATGTCCCGGACAAATATAATGTGATCCGGTACTGGCTCCGTACCAAGGCGTCCGGTCTGGGCCATGGCAGGGGATAATATAAGCACGACTGGCGGAATTCTAGTTTAATTGACATAAAATGCCAAAAAATGTAAATTGATCATTTCGAAGCGTTGGTTGTGGTTATTTGGGTCATATTTGATGTCCCGGACAAATATCATGTGATCCGGTACAAGCTCCATACCAAGGCGTCCGGCCTGGACCATGGATGGCGATAATACAGGCACGACTAGCGGAATTCCAGTTTAATAGCCATAAAATGACAAAAAATGTAACTTGATCATTTCGAAACGTTGGTTATGGTTCCTTGGGTCGTATTTGATGTCCCGGAAAAATATCATGCGATCCGGTACCGTCTTCATACCAAGGAGTCCAGCCTGGACCATGCCAGGCGATAATACATGCACGACTAGCGGAATTCCAGTTTAATTGCCATAAAATTCCAAAAAATGTAACTTGATCATTTCGAAATGTTTGTTATGGTTCCTAAGGTCATATTTGATGTCCCGGACAAATATCATGCAATCCGGTACCGACTCCGTACCAAGGCGTATGGCCTGGATCATGGCAGGCGATAATAGAGGCACGACTCAAGGAATTCCAATTTAATTGCCATAAAATGCCAAAAAATATAACTTGATCATTTTGAAGCGTTAGTTATGGTTCTTTGGGTCGTATTTGCTGTCTAAGAAAAACATCAT
This sequence comes from Nicotiana paniculata, assembly GCA_005239505.1. Taxonomy (NCBI): domain Eukaryota; kingdom Viridiplantae; phylum Streptophyta; class Magnoliopsida; order Solanales; family Solanaceae; genus Nicotiana; species Nicotiana paniculata. The sequence goes on from ML326861.1 coordinate 26,405, forward strand.
GCGATCCGCTACCGGCTCCGTATTAAGGCGTCTGGCCTGGACCATGGCAGGCGATAACACAGGCACGACTAGCAGAATTCCAGTTTAATTTCCATAGAATGAAAAAAAATGTAGCTTGATAATTTTGAAGCGTTGGTTATGGTTCCATGGGTTGTATTTGATGTCCTGGACAAATATCATGCAATCCGGTACCAGCTCCGTACCAAGGCGTCCGGCCTGGACCATGGCGGGTGATATTACATGCACGACTGGTGGAATTCCAGTTTAATTGCCACAAAATACCAAAAATGTAACTTGATCATTTTGAAGCGTTGGTTATGGTTCCTTGGGTCGTATTTGATGTCCCGGAGAAATATCATGCTATCCGGTTCCGGCTCCGTACCAAGGCATCCGGCCTGGACCATGGCGGGCGATATTACATGCACGACTGGCGGAATTCCAGTTTAATTTCCATAAAATGCCAAAAATGTAACTTCATAATTTCGAAGCGTTGATTATGGTTCCTTGGGTCGTATTTGATGCCCCGAAAGAATATCATGCTATCCGGTACCGGCTTTATACCAAGGTGTCCGACCTAGACCATGGCAGGCGATAATAGAGGCATGACTCGCGGAATTCAAATTTAATTTCCATAAAATGCCAAAAAATGTAACTTAATCATTTCAAAGCGGTATGTTATGGTTCCTTGGGTAGTATTTTATGTCCCTGACAAGCACGACTGGCGGAATTCCAGTTTGATTGACATAAAATGCCAAAAAATGTAAATTGATCATTTTGAAGCATTGGTTATGTATCTTTGGGTCATATTTGATGTCCCGGACTAATATCATGCGATCCGGTACTGGCTCCGTACCAAGGCGTCCGGTCTGGACCATGGCAGGCGATAATACAGGCACGACTGGCGGAATTCCAGTTTAATTGCCATAAATGCCAAAAAATGTAAATTGATCATTTCGAAACATTGGTTATGGTTCCTTGGGTCATATTTGATTTCCCGGACAAATATCATGCGATCTGGTACACGCTCCATACCAAGGCGTCCGGCCTGGACCATAGATGGCGATAATACAGGCACGACTGGCGAAATTCCAGTTTAATTGTCATAAAATGCCAAAAAATATAACTTGATCATTTCGAAGTGTTGGTTATGGTTCCTTGGGTCGTATTTTCTGTCCCGGACAAATATCATGCGATCCGGTACCGGATTCTTACCAAGGCGTCTGGTCTGGACCATGGCAGGCAATAATATAGTCACGACTGGCGAAATTCCAGTTTAATTGTCATAAAATGCCAAAAAATATAACTTGATCATTTCGAAGTGTTGGTTATGGTTCCTTGGGTCGTATTTTCTGTCTCGGACAAATATCATGCGATCCGGTACCGGATTCGTACCAAGGCGTCCAGTCTGGACCATGGCAGACGATAATATAGGAACGACTAGCGGAATTCTAGTTTAATTTGGCATAAAATTCAAAAAAATATAACTTGATCATTTCGAAGCATTGGTTATGGTTTCTTGGGTCATATTTGATGTCCAGGACAAATATCATGCGATCCGGTAGCTGCTTCGTACCAAGGCGTCCGGCCTAGACCATGGCAAGCGATAATACATGCACGACTGGCGGAATTCCAGTTTAATTGCCAGAAAATGTAACTTAATCATTTCGAAGCATTGTTTATGGTTCCTTTGGTCGTATTTGATGTCCCGGACAAATATCATGCTATCCGGTACCGGCTCCGTACCAAGGCGTCCGACCTGGACCATGGTAGGGGATAATACAGGCACGACTGGCGGAGTTCCAGTTTAATTGCCATAAAATGCAAAAAAATGTAACTTGATAATTTCAAAGCGTTAGTTGTGGTTCCTTGGGCCGTATTTGATGTCTCGGACAAATATCATGCGATCCAGTACCGGCTCCGTACCAAGGCGTTCGGACTGGACAATGGAGGCGATAATACATGCACGACTGACAAAATTCCAGTTTAATTTCCATAAAATGCCAAAAAATGTAAACTAATCATTTCGAAGCGTTGGTTATGGTTCCTTGTGTCATATTTGATGTCTCTGACAAATATAATGAGGTTTGGTACCGGCTCTGTACTAAGGATCCGACCTGGACCAAGGAATGCGTTAATACAGGCATGACTAGCGGATTTCAAGTTTAATTGCCAAAAAATGTAACTTGATCATTTCGAAGTGTTGGTTATGGTTCCTTGGGTCATATTTCATTTATCGGAAAATGTCATGCGACCCGGTATTGGCTCCGTACCAAGGGGTCCGGCCTGGACCATGGCAAGCGATAATACAGGCACGACTGTCGGAATTCCAGTTTAATTGCCATAACATGCCAAAAAAATGTAACTTGATAATTTCAGAGCGTTGGTTATGGTTCCGTGGGTCGTATTTGATGTCCTGGAAAAATATCATGCGATCCGTTACCTGCTCTGTACCAAGGCGTCCTTCCTGGACCATGGCAGGTGATAACAGAGGCATGACTAACGGAATTCCAGTTTAATTGCCATAAAATGGCAAAAAATGTAACTTGATCATTTCGAAGCGTTGGTTATGGTTCCTTGGATCGTATTTGATGTCCATGACAAATATCATGCGATCCGGTACCGTCTCCGTACCAAGGCGTCCGGCCTGGATCATGGCACGCGCAAATAGAAGCACGAGTGGCGGAATTCCAGTTTAATTGCCATAAAATACCAAAAAATATAACTCGATCATTTCGAATCATTGTTTATGGTTCCTTGGGTCATGTTTCATATCCCAGAAAATATCATGTGACCCGGTGCCGGCTTCGTACCAAGGCGTCCGGCCAGTACCATGGCAGGCGATAATACAGTAACGAGTGGCGGAATTCCTGTTTAATTGCCATAAAATGCAAAAAAATGTAACTTGATCATTTCGAAGTATTGGTTATGGTTCCTTGTGTCGTATTTGATGTCCCGAAGAAATATCATGCCACAATCCACGCTGGTCCACGCCCCAAGTCGATCGGCAGACCAGCTCAACACCATTCCACGTCCGACCGGGGCGCATCGCCGGCCCCTATCCTCTTCCCTCCCGAAGATTTCAAGCACTCTTTGACGCTCTTTTCAAAGTCCTTTTCATCTTTCCCTCGCGGTACTTGTTCGCTATCGGTCTCTCGCCCGTATTTAGCCTTGGACGGAATTCACCGCCCGATTTGGGCTGCATTCCCAAACAACCCGACTCGTAGACAGCGCCTCGTGGTGNACCGTACAAGGAGTCCGACCTAGACCATGGCAGGCGATAATACATGCATGACTGGCGGAATTCAAGTTTAATTGCCAAAAAATGGCAAAAATGTAACTTGATTATTTCGAAGCATTGGTTATGGTTCCTTGGGTCATATTTGATGTCCCGGACAAATATCATGCGATTCAGTACCGACTACGTAACACGGCGTCCGGCCTGGACCATGGTAGGCGATAATACAGGCACGACTGACGGAATTCCAGTTTAATTGCCATAAGAAGACAAAAAATATAACTTGACCATTTCGAAGAGTTTGTTATGGTTTATTTGGTTTTATTTGATGTCCCAGAAAAATATCATGCGATCCGGTATCGGCTCCATACCAAGGCGTCCCGCCTGGACCATGGATGGCGATAATACACGCACGACTAGCGGAATTCTAGTTTAATAGCCATAAAATACCAAAAGATGTAACTTGATCATTTCGAAGCATTGGTTATGGTTCCTTGGGTCGTATTTGATTTCCCGGACAAATATCATGCTATCCGGTACCGGCTCATTACCAAGGCGTCCGGCATGGACTATGGCAGGCGATAATACAGGCACGACTGGCGAAATTCCAGTTTAATTGCCATAAAATTCCAAAAAATGTAACTTGATCATTTTGAAGCATTGGTTATGGTTCCTCGGTTCGTATTTGATGTCCCGAACAAATATCATGCGATTCAGTACCGGCTACGTACCAAGGCGTCCGGTCTGGACCATGGCCGGCGACAATACAGGCACGACTTGGTGGAATTCCAGTTTAATCGCCATAAAATTCCAAAAAATGTAACTTGATCATTTCGAAGAGTTGGTTATGCTTTCTTGGGTTGTATTTAATTTCCTGGACAAATATCATGCGGTCCGGTACCGGCTCCGTACCAAGGTGTCCGGCCTGGACCATGGCAGGCGATAATCCAGGCACGACTGGCGAAATTCCAGTTTAATTGCCATAAAATTCCAAAAAATGTAACTTGATCATTACGAAGAGTTGGTTATGCTTTCTTGGGTTGTATTTAATTTCCTGGACAAATATCATGCGGTCCGGTACCGGCTCCGTACCAAGGTGTCCGGCCTGGACCATGGCAGGCGATAATATAGGCACGACTGGCGGCATTCCAGTTTAATTGGCATAAAATGCAAAAATATATAACTTGATCATTTTGAAGCGTTGGTTATGGTTACATGTGTTGTATTTGATGTCCCCGAAAAATATCATGCGATTCGTTATCGACTCCATACCAAGGCATCTGGCCTGGACCATCGTAGGCGATAATAGAGGCACGACTGGCAAAATTCCAATTTAATTGCCATAAAATGCCAAAAAATGTAACTTGATCATTTCCAAGAGTTGGTTATGGCTCCATGGGTCGTTTTTGATGTCCCGGATAAATATCATGCAATTCGATACCGGCTCCGTACCAAGGCGTCTGGATTGGGCCATGGCAGGCGATGATAGAGGCACGACTGGCGGAATTCAAGTTTAATTGCCATAAAATGCCAAAAAAATGTAATTTGATCATTTCCAAGCGTTGGTTATGGTTCCTTGGGTCGTATTTGATGACCTGGATAAATATCATGCTATCAAGTACCGGCTCTGTATTAAGGCGTCCGGTCTGGACCATAGCAGGCGATAATACAGGCACGACTTGCAGAATTCCAGTTTAATTGCCATAAAATGCCAAAAAATGTAACTTCTTCATTTCAAATCGTTGGTTATGGTTACTTGGGTCGTATTTGATGTACCAGAAAAATATCATGCTATCCGGTACCGGCTCCGTACCAAGGCGTCCGACCTCGACCATGGCAGGCGATAATACAGGCACGACTGGCGGAATTCCAGTTTAATTGCCATAAAATGCCAAAAAATGTAACTTGATCATTTCAAAGCATTGGTTATGGTTCCTGGGGTCATATTTAATGTCCCGGTCAAATATCATGCAATACGGTACCGGCTTCATACCAAGGCGTCCGGTCTAGACCTGGGAGGTGATAAATACAGGCACGACTGGCAGAATTCCAGTTTAATTGCCATAAAGTGCCAAAAAATGTAACTTCTTCATTTCAAATCGTAGGTTATGGTTACTTGGGTCGTATTTGATGTACCAGAAAAATATCATGCTATCCGGTACCGGCTCCGTACCAAGGCGTCCGGCCTGGACCATGGCAGGCGATAATACAGGCACGCTTGGCGGAATGCCAGTTTAATTGCCATAAAATGCCAAAAATGTAACTTGATCATTTCGAAGCATATGTTATGGGTTCCTTGGGTCATAGTTAATGTTCCGGACAAATATCATGCAACCCGGTACCAGCTCCGTACCAAGGCGTCCGGCCTCGACCATGGACGGCGATAATACAAGCGCGACTGGAAAAATTCCAGTTTAATTACCATAAAATGCCAAAATATGTAACTTGATCATTTCAGAGCATTGGTTATGGTTCCGTGGGTCGTATTTGATGTCCTGGAGAAATATCATGCGATCCGGTACAGGCTACGTACCACGGTATCCGGCCTGGACCATGGCAGGCGATAATACAGGCACGACTGGTGGAATTCTAGTTTAATTGCCATAAAATGCCAAAAGATGTAATTTGATGATTTCGAAGCGTTGGTTATGGTTCCTTGGGTCGTATTTGATGTCCTGGAGAAATATCATGTGATCCAATATAGGCTCCGTACCAAGGCGTCCGGCCTGGACCATGGCAGGCGATAATACAGGCACGACCGGCGGAATTGCAATTTAATTGCCATAAAATGCCAATAAATGTAACCTGGTCATTTCGAAGCATTGGTTATGGTTCCTTGGCTCGTATTTGATGTCCTGGACAAATATCATGATATCCGATACTGGCTCCATACCAAGGCGTTCGTCCTGGACCACGGTAGGTGATAATACAGGCATGACTGACGGAATTCCAGTTTAATTTCCATATAATGCCAAAAAATGTAACTTGATCATTTAGAAGCGTTGGTTATGTTTCCTTGGGTCGTATTTGATGTCCCGGAGAAATATCATGTGATTCAGTACCGGCTCCTACCAAGGCATCCGACTTGGACTATGGCAGGCAATAATGTAGGAACGGCTGGCGGAATTTCAGTTTAATTGCCATAAAATTCAAATAAATGTAACTTGATCATTTCGAAGCATTGGTTATGAATCCTTGGGTTGTATTTGATTTCCCGGAAAAATATCATGCGATTCGGTACCGGCTACATACCAAGGACTCCGGCCTGGACCATAGAAGGCGATAACGCATGCACGACTTCGCGGAATTCTAGTTTAATTTCCATAAAATGCGAAAAATGTAACATGATCCTTTCGAAGAGTTGGTTATGGTTTCTTGGGTTGTATTTGATGTCCCAGAAAAATATCATTCAATCTGGTACTAGATCCATACCAAGGCGTCCGGCCTGGACCATGGATGGCGATAATACAGGCACGACTGACTGAATTCCTGTTTAATTTCCATAAAATGCTAAAAAATGTAACTTAATCATTTCGTAGAATTGTTTATGGTTCCTTGGGTCATATTTGATGTCCCGGAAAAATATCATGCGATCGGTATTGGCTTCGTACCAAGGCGTCCGGACTGGACCATGACAGACGATAATACATGCACGACTGGCGGAATTGCAGTTTAATTGCCATAAAATGCCAAATAATGTAACTTGATCATTTCGAAGCGTTGGTTATTGTTCCTTGGGTCGTATTTGATGTCCCGGAAAAATATCATGCGATTCGGTACCGGCTCCGTACCAAGGCGTCCGACCTGGACCATGGCAGGTGATAATACAGGCACGACTGGCGGAATTCCAATTTAATTGCCATAAAACACCAAAAAATGTAACATGATCATTTTTAAGCATTGGTTAGGGTTCCTTGGTTCGAATTGGATGTCTCGGTAAATATCATGAGATTTGGTACCGGCTACGTACCAAGGAGTCCGACCTCGACATGGGCGGGCGATAATATAGGCGTGACTGGCGGAATTCAAGTATAATTGCCATAAAATGCCAAAAAATATAACTTGATCATTTTGAAGCATTGGTTATGGTTCCTTGGGTAGTATTTGATGTCCCGTACAAATATCATGTGACCCAGTATCGGCTCCGTACCAAGTCGTCCGGCCTGGACCATGGCAGGCGATAATACAGGCACGACTGGCAGAATTCCAGTTTAATTGCCATAAAATGCCAAAAAATGTAACTTGATCATTTCAACGCATTGGTTATGGTTTCTTGGGTTGTATATGATGTTCCGGAGAAATATTATGTGATCCGGTACCGGCTCTGTACCAAGGCGTCCGGCCTGGACTATGGCAGGCGATAATTTATGCACGACTGACGGAATTCTAGTTTAAATGCCATAAAATGCCAAAAATGTAATTTAATCATTTTGAAGCGTTGGTTAGGGTTCCTTGGGTCGTATTTGATGTCCCAGAGAAATATCAAGTGATCTAGTACCGGCTCCTTACCAAGGCGTCCGGTCTAGACAATGGCAGGCGGTAATATACGCACGACTGGCGGAATTCCAATTTAATTGCCATAAAATGCCAAAAAATATAACCTGATCCTTTCGAAATGTTGGTTATGGTTTCTTGGGTTGTATTTTATTTCCCGAAAAAATATCATGCGATCCGGTACCCGATCCGTACCAAGGCGTCTGACCTAGACCATGGATGGCGGTAATATAGGCACGACTGGCTGAATTGCAGTTTAATTGCCATAAAATGCCAAAAATGTAACTTGATCATTTCGTAGCATTAGTCGTGATTCCTTGGGTTATATTTGATGTCCCGTAAAAATATCATGCGATCCGATACAGGCTCCGTACGAAGGCGTCCGGCCTGGACCATGGCAGGCGATAATACAGGCACGACTGGCGGAATTCGAATTTAATTGCCATAAAACGCCAAAAAATGTAACTTGATCATTTTGAACCGTTGGTTATGGTTTCTTGGGTCGTATTTGATGTCCCGGAGAAATATCATGTGATCCGGTACCGACTCCTTACCAAGGCATCCTTTCTGGACCATGGCAGGCGATAATACAGGCACGATTGGCGGAATTCGAGTTTAATTGCCATAAAATGACAAAAAATGTAAATTGATCATTTCGAAGCATTGGTTATGGTTCCTGGTATCGTATTTGATGCCTTGGACAAATATCATGAGATTTGGTACCGGCTCCGTACCGAGGAGTCCGACCTGGACCATGGCAGGCGATAGTACAGGCACTACTGACGATATTCTAGTTTAATTGCCATAAAATGCCAAAACAATTAACTTGATCATTTCGAAGCGTTGGTTATGGTTCCTTGGGTCATATATTATGTCCCCGACAAATATCATGTGATTCGGTACCGGCTACGAACCAAGGCTTCCGGCTTGGACCATGGCAGGCGATAGTACAGGCACGACTGACGATATTCTAGTTTAATTGCCATAAAATGCCAAAAAATATAACTTAACCATTTCGAAGAGTTGGTTATGGTTCCTTGGGTTGTATTTATTGTCCCGGAAAAATATCATGCGATCGGTATCGGCTCTATACCAAGGCGTCCGGCCTAGACCATGGCAGGCTATAATACAGGCACGACTGGCGGAATTCCAGTTTAATTGCCATAAAATGCTAAAAAATGTAACTTGATCATTTCGAAGCGTTGGGTATGGTTCCTTGGGTCGTATTTGATGTGCTGGTCAAATATCATGCGACACGGTACCGGCTCCGTACCAAGGCGTCCGACCAGGACCATGGCAGGCGATAATACATGCACGACTCATGAAATTCTGGTTTTATTGCCATAAAATGCCTAAAATGTAACTTGATCATTTCGAAGCGTTGGTTATGGCTACTTGGGCCGTATTTGATGTCCCGGACAAATACCATGCTATTCGGTACCTGCTCCGTACCAAGGCGTCCGACCTAGACCATGGCAGGCTATAATAAAGGCACGACTGGTGGAATACCAGTTTAATTGCCATAAAATGCCAAAAAATGTAACTTGATCATTTCGAAGCGTTGGTTATGGTTTCTTGGGTCATATTTGATGTCTCGGTCAAATATCATGTGATCCGGTACTGGCTTGGTACCAAGGCGTCCGGCCTGGACCATGGCAGGCGATAATACATGCACGACTGGCGGAATTCCAATTTAATTGCCATAATATTCCAAAAACTGTAACTTGATTATTTCGAAGCGTTTTTTATGGTTCCTTGTGTCATATTTCATATCCTAGACAAATATCATGCGACCCGGTACCGGCTTCGTACCAAGGCGTCCGGCCTGGACCATGGCAGGTGATAATACAGGCACGACTGGCGGAATTCCAGTTTAATTGCCATAAAATGCCAGAAAATGTAACTTGATCATTTCAAAGCGTTGGTTATTATTCCTTGTGTTGTATTTGATGTCCCAGACAAATATCATGCAATCCGGTATCGGTTCTGTACCAAGGCATCCGGCCTGGACCATGGCAGGCGATAATACAGGCACGACTGGCGGAATTCCAATTTAATTGCCATAAAATGCCAAGAAATGTAACTTGATCATTTCCAAGCGTTGGTTATGGTTCCTTGGGTCGTATTTGATTTCTTGAAGAAATATAAGGCAATCTGGTACCGGCTCCATACCAAGGCGTCCGACCTGGACCATGGGAGGCGATAATATAGGCACGACTAGCGGAATTCCAGTTTAATTGCTATAAAATGCCAAAAAATGAAACTTGATCCTTTCGAAGAGTTGGTTATGGTTCCTTGGGTCATATTTGATGTCCCAGAGAAATATCATGCGATACGGTACCGGGTCCGTACCAAGGCGTCCGGCCTCGACCACGGATGGCGATAATACATGCACGACTGGCGGAATTCCAGTTTAATTGCCATAAAATGCCAAAAAATGTAACTTGATCATTTCGTAGCGTTGGTTATGGTTCCTTGGTCATATTTGATGCCCGAGAAAAATATCATGCGATCCGGTAATGGCTCCGTGCCAAGGCGTCGGATCGGACCATGGCAGGTGATAATACAGGCAAGACTGGCGGAATTCCAGTTTAATTGGCATAAAATGACAAAAAATGTAAATTGATTATTTCGAAGCGTTGGTTATGGTTCCTTGTGTCGCATTTGATGTCTCCAACAAATACAATGAAATTTGGTACCGGCTTCGTACTGAGGAGTCCGACATGGACCATGGAAGGCGATAGTACCGGCTACGTACCACGGCGTCCGGCCTGGACCATGGCATTCAGAAGCGTTGGTTATGGTTCCTTGGGTCGTATTTGATGTCATGAAAAAATATCATGAGATCCAGTACCGGCTCCGTACCAAGGTGTCCGACCTGGACCATGGCACACGATAATACAAGCACGACTGGCGGAATTCCAATTTAACAAAAAAATGTAAATTGATCATTTCGAAGCGTTGGTTATGGTTCCTTGGGCCGTATTTGATGTCCCGGAGAAATATCATGTGACCCGGTACCGGCTCCTTACCAAGGCGTCCGGCCTGGACCATGGCAGGCGATAATACAGGCACGACTGGCAGAATTCCAGTTTAATTGCTATAAAATGCCAAAAAATGTAACTTGATCATTTCGAAGTGCTGTTTATGGTTCCTTGGGTCGTATTTGATGTCTCTGACAAATATCATGCTATCCGGTACCGTTGTCGTACCAAGGCGTCTAGTCTGGACCATGGTAGGCGATAATATAGGCACGACAAGCGGAATTGCAGTTTAATTGCCATAAAATGTAACTTGATCATTTCGAAGCGTTGCTTATGGTTCCTTGGGTCGTATTTGATGTCCCAGTGAATTATCATGCGATCCGATACCGGCTCTGTACCAAGGCATCTGGCATGGACTATGGCAGGCGATAATACAGGCACGGCTGGCGGAATTCCAGTTTAATTGCCATAAAATTCCAAAAAATGTAACTTGATCATTTCGAAGCAATGGTTATGGTTCCTAGGGTCGTATTTTATGTCCCGGACCAATATGATGTGATTTGGTACCGGCTACGTACCAAGGCGTCCGGCCTGGAACATGGCAGGAAATAATACAGGCGCAACTTGGCGAAATTCCAGTATAATTGCCATAAAATTCAAAAAAATGAAACTTGATCCTTTCGAAGAGTTGGTTATGGTTTCTTGGGTTGTATTTGATGTCCCGGATAAATATCATGCGGTCCGGTACCGGCTCCGCACCAAGGCATCTCGCATGGACCATGTAAGGCGATAATACAGGCACGACTGGCGGAATTGCAGTTTAATTGCCATAAAATTCCAAAAAATATAACTTGATCATTTTGAAGTAATGGTAATGGTTCCTTGGGTCGTATTTTATGTCCCCGACCAATATCATGTGATTTGGTACCTGCTCCGAACCAGGGCGTCCGGCCTGGAACATGGTAGGCGATAATACATGCACGCTTGGCGGAATTCCAGTTTAATATCCATAAAATTAAAAAAATGTAACTTGATCCTTTCGAAGAGTTGGTTATGGTTCCTTAGGTCATATTTGATGTCCCGTAGAAATATCATGTGATTCGGTACCGGCTCCGTACCAAGGCTTTCGGCCTGGACTATGGCAGGCGATAATACAGGCACGACTGGCGGAATTCCAGTTTAATTGCCATAAAATTCCAAAAAATGTAACTTGATCATTTCGAAGAGTTGGTTATGGTTTCATGGGTTGTATGATGTCCTAGAAAAATATCATGCGTTCCAGTACTGGCTCCATACCGAGGTTCCGGCCTGGACCATGGCAGGCGATAATACAGGCACAACTGGTGGAATTCCAATTTAATTGCCAAAAAATGTAACTTGATCATTTCCAAGTGCTGGTTATGGTGCCTTGGGTCGCATTTCATGTCCCGGAGATATATCATGCTATCCGGCACCGGCTTCATACAAAGGTGTCCGGCCTGGACCATGGCAGGCGATAATACAGGCATGACTGGCGGAATTCCAGTTTAATTGCCATAAAATGCCAAAAAATGGAACTTGATCATTTCGGAGCGTTAGTTATGGTTACTTGGGTCGTATTTGATGTCTCGGACATGTTATCCGGTACCAGCTCCGTACCAAGGCGTCCGGCCTAGACCATGGCAGGCTATA
>ML326864.1:0-105425 GCA_005239505.1 Nicotiana paniculata
AAATCAATATTTGCTTCACTGAGTAGTAATCCACAAGTTTTTCTTCACTTCAATGGCTTCCTCTTCCTTCAATTTGTGCTTTTGGGTCTATTTATATGTTTGGGATAAACCCTATCCGTGTGGGAGACTTCTATTTCAACCGGAAAACACTTAAAACTCTTTAAACTCGGAATTGACCGGACCTCGGGACCCAGGCGTTTGGGCTCAAACGCCCCTACCTAGATTTAGGTCTCTAACGCCCCACTAACGCCAGGCTGACCCTGGCTTTAGGGGCCAAACACCCCACTAACGCCCGGGTTGGCCTGGCTTTAAGGCCAAAATGCCCGGCTATAGCCCGAGTCACTCCTTTTCGACTCTTGAGCGTATTTTCGACGTTCATGTATCCATTTAGCCTGGTTTTCATCTCCAATGCACCTACATATGAAATAGACTCCATTATGCACATAAGATGTGTATTTTTATCATTAACGCACATAATATGTAAGGCATATAACTGTTAAACCATGAATTCTAGCCACGCATCAGTTGCTGTGTTCACTTTTGTGACTTTGGCATTGCATTTGCGATGTAGTGTAATGTTGGCGAGCTTCGTATTTTCGAAGCTTGGCTCGCATATGAGAAGGAGGTGACCTTCGCAAATGTAAAGGTTATGTCGCATTTGTGACTTCTGTGCACCTGATGCACTGTACGCATTTGCGATTAGTGTCTCACATTAGCGGACATTGCATTTGCGAACAAGATATCGCAAATGCGACGTCTGTAGTTGGGTAAAAGAGGAGAAAATTGGGACTTAGCTCATTTCACACCATTATTCAACCCCAAACACTCTATAGGCGACTTTTGAAGGATATTTATTTCCCAAATTAATTGGTAAGCAACTCTAATTCTTTTTCTATCAATTTCCCATTATCTTTTAGAGTTTTTAACATCAAATGTAGGAATTTCATGGAAGAAATTAGGGGTTTTGACTAGAATTTAGGGATATTTGGATCGCAAATTGAGGTCGAATTTCGAAACAAATCACATAACCCGCTCGAGGATGAATGGGTAATCGGCTTTGGTCTAGATCACAGATTTTGACCAAGCGGGCACAAAGTTGACTTTTGTTGATTTTTTCATTCATCATAGATTTAACCTTTTTTATTTGTGGGTAGATTTTAAAGCTTATTCTGAATTATTTGAACGATATTTGGCTAGATTTGGTTGGTTTGGAGGCTTGTTCGAAAGGAAAAGCCGTGGTTGATTGTTGAGTTGGTTGTGTAAAGAGGTAAGTGTCATGTCTAACTTTGACTTGAGGGAATTAGGACTTGTTGGTCTATTTGTTATGTGAATTATGTGTGGGAATGATGTATATGCGAGGTAACGAGCGTATATGCGTTGTCATGGGTTAAAGAATGCGGGTTGGGATAGTTACCTTTACGTTATTATTTATTCCATGTTATATTTCGTTACATGCCTTAATTTCTACATGTCCCTAATTGTTATCCATGCCTTACTTGTTGTTTGTTATTAAATTGATACTTGTTCCAGTTTATTCATTCCTCACTCAATACCTACTTATCTTCTATATGTTCCTACTTGTATTAATTGTATATCTTCATTGCCTCATGTCTTTACTTGCCTTTATTGCCTTTATGTTACTCATTGCACTTTATTATGTTATTTCAATTATGCGAGCCATTTAGTTATTCTTGTATTAATAAATTGTCAAGGTTTGTGATTATGAGGTATTGGTTATTCTTCGTTTGTACTGGTAGTTCCTCTCATGTTCCATATGTTTCATTTCCCTTTTTGTGTTGAGATTACATTATTAGTTGTGTTGAGTCCTGAGATTCCTTGGAAGGGCGACGTAAGGCTAAGAAACTGATGCCAGTGCAGCTGATGTCCGCCAACTGAGGTCCCCTCTGTATGCTAGACGAGATTGTCAGTGCCGTATGGGAAAACCAATGTCAAGAACAATTGAGGGAACAATAAAGAGAATTAAAAGAAAGCTTGATTGTATTAATGAAAGCTATTACAAAAGAAGGCAACGTGGTGTCGAGGGGGAGAGGCACCAGCACAAAGAATTTCTTGCTAGAATGTTTTGATTGCTTGATCCCCCCTAATAATGCTTAAAAAAATAAACCAAAGCTACAAGACTTGACCTAACTAAGCTAGAGGAACATAATGAAAGTACATGGAATAAAACTACTCTATATTTATAATGAAAAGGACTTAGTTTTCTACAAAGTAGAAACAGATCCGTTGTCAGCAACTTTGTCTTTGGCGTCACGATCTGCGCGTGCAGCATTGTCTGCGCGCATGACGTTGTTGGCAGCTGCCTGCGGCTGGGCGCTAGCGAGGGATATCGGTGGGGCGACAGAGGCACATGTGCACTTGTCACTTGGCGCATCAGTTGATATTGAAAACGGGTTGCACACCATAATAGTAGTGAAATGAATCAATATTGGGATTAGGTTTCACACCGCAACAAATATTATGAAATGATATGGATTGGGTTTCACGCTGCAACATGTATTACAATAAATATTGGGACCAGGTTGTGCATAATAGAGTATGATGTGTTGTAGTTATTTGTAGTTGTAGAGTTTTATCTTGGTACTGTGATATGAGGATTGAGATGATGTTATTATGGGGCCCTCTGTTAGTTGACCTTCGGGTCCATTTATATGAGTTTATTGCTTTATCTCTATTTCTTTATTATGTTATTATTATTATTATTATTATTATTATTATTATTATTATTATTATTATTATTATTATTATTATTATTATTATTATTATTATTATTATTATTATTATTATTATTATTATTATTATTATTATTATTATTATTATTATTATTATTNACAGGTTTATAGTGAGTATCTTGTCATAGCCTCGTCACTACTTCTTATAGATTAGGCTTGACATTTACATAGTACATGAGGTCAGTTGAACTCATACTATAGTTCTGCACTTCTTGTGCAGATCGCGGTGTTGGTCCCAACAGTGTGTTGAGGAGTTCGCTTCCATTGACTTCCCAGGAGACTTGAGGTAGAGCTGCTTGGCAACCGCAGTCCCTGAAGTCCCCTTTCTATCTTGTTTTACTGTTATTCTGGTTTCAGATAGTTATATTTCATTTCATACCATGTTTGTAGCATTCTAGACGTTCATGTATTCTTGACATCGGATTATTAGGATTAGTTTAGACCGTGCTATTTATGGGTTTATCATATGTATTTCAGTTTTTACCAATCATTAATTATTATTACCATTTTGTTTTAAATTGTTAAAAATGATTAATTAATTAGCTAAAATTGACTTGCCTAGCAAATGGATGTTAGGTGCCATCATGACCCCATGATTGGGATTTTGGATCATGACAAGTTGGTATCAGAGCACTAGGTTGCCCAGGTCTCACGAGTCATGAGAAATCTTAATAGAGTCTGGAGGATCGATACGTATACGTCTGTGCTTATCTTCTAGAGGCCATAGGGCTTTTGGAAATTTCACTACTTTCTTTTTATTGTGCGACTTTATTCTATCACTAAAGTTTGAACCATTTTATTTTTGTTCTCTTGCAGATGGTGAGGACACGCCCAACATCCTTAACCGAGCAGGAGTCAACGTCCCAGGTTGCAGCCACTACCAAGGGTAGGGACCGGGGCTTAGGACAAGCCATAGGCAGAGGCAAAGCTCAGCATAGAGCCCGTATCATATCACCTATAGTAGAGCCTCAAATCGAGCAAGGGGATGAGGTCCCTATTCAGACATTTCCAGTTGGACCATTCTCAGGTCCCGGAGGGGTTCATTTCCACCCCCGTGATTCAGGACGCCCTAGTTCGCCTAGTAGGTCTTAAAGAGAGCGTGGCTCAGTGATGCGTGGATATAATTCATGGTTTAGCGCATTATGTGCCTTGAATTTTACATGCTTTAATGATAAATTACACTTTATTTGCGCGTAATGGAGTCTATTTTATGTGTAGGTGAATTGGAGATGAAGTAGAGCAAAAGGGATACTTAAACGTTGAAAGTGTGCTCGAGAACAGTGAAAAGGAGAGGCCAGGAAAAGGCCAGCTCAACTAGGCTTTAGCCTGGCGAGGCCAACCAAAGGCCAGGCTGAACCAAGCTTTAGATTGGCGAGGCCAGCCAAAGGCCAGACTGGCGACGCCAGGACTGGGGTAAGATCCAGTCCGAGTTTTGAAGGATTATTTCGTCTCCTGGTTTGACTAGGACTTGGCCTACACGCTTAGGTCTTTTCCTACACATATAAATAGACCTAAAAATTCCACTTTGAGGGAGATAGACGGGAGATCGAGTTTGGACATACTTTAGACCTAAGAGGAGACAGACGGAGATCAACATTAGAGATTGGACAGGGATTCGACCTAAGGAGGCAAGAACACACTAGGAGCAAGGCGGAGAATTTTTCTACGAGTTTTTTACTTCCTTCTCCCTATTTCCATTATTGGTTATGAATTCTAGTATTGTAGTTATGCATACTATTACAAATAGCTAATTTGTTATCTAGGGTTTTGATGGAACCTATTGGAGGATGATTTTACTGATACGTTGATATAGATTTGTTGTATTTTTTTCTCTATTTGTTCAACTACGTTTATATTGTGGTTGGTTGAAGAGCTCTCAATTACCTGTGCCTATTTAGTATGTATTACTCGGGAGAGAGTGAATATTTAGGTAGTTGTTGAACAACATCACTCCTAAACGTATATGAGGGATCAATACGGGGGTTTAAAGGTGGGATTAGGGATAACAAAACATTTGTGCGATATGAGTGAGCTGTACTTAATGCCAACTAGCATAATTCGGGAGAATATGTCTAGTAAATTGTGGTAATTACTCGGGAGAGAGTTACGATAGTTAGAGTGCTCATGGTCGATAGAGAAGACTTAGGCAAATTTATAGAAAATGTAGTGGAAATGAGTCCAACAATAGGGGAAATCATAATTCTTGACCTCCTGAATATTTTCTCCAACCCGTAGTATCTTTAGTTGTTAATTTACTAATTTAATTTTTAGTTAATTAGAAACAAGAATCGTAATATTTATAAGCTAGGAATTATTTGAGCTTATTTTCTTAGAAATATTGAACAGTTGTAGCTAAGCCTTAATTCTCTGTAGGATTCGACTCCGGACTTGCCGCTTAGTCCTTTTTATAAGGCATAGTTGGGCATGATCAAATTTTGGCACCGTTGCCGGGGAACAAACAGTGTAGCTGTAAGTGTACATATTGCTAGGTTTCACGTTTGAACTTTTATTTTTATTTTTTGTATTTGATTTTTTTTGTTTTACTTGTTGATTTTAAAAATATGGCATCTTAGAATTATGAGAGTTTTGATGTTGGTAATTCTAATTTTAATCCTCCTTATGCATATTGTGAAGGAAATCACCCATTGTAAAATTGTCAAAATTTTCGAGATCGAGTTATGTGCACCAACTCAATATATGTGTGGTGTTCATGATGGTCACTTTCATGGTTGTGCTTATATGTCTTATCCTCCCCCAACCCCACATTTTGCCGGTTCTTCTCTTTCTTATGAAGTTAATAGGAACAAAGAACCTAGAGAAGCTGACTTGAAGGAGATCAAAGATATGTTAAAGTGTTTCAAGGAAATATATGATAAGAAACCACCGCAGATACAAATGCAAGAGGAAACTATTCATAACTTGGAGGTGCAAGCAAATAAACTAATTAAACCTTGTAAAGCGCAACGAGTTTACATTGTGGATAGTAGCCAAGAAGAGCATGAATTGGCTGCAGAAATTGCCATTATAATGGAGGATTTAAAAAAATACGAGGAGGTGCTAGTGGAGAAGGCCATAGTAGAAGAACAACAATCAATCAAACTAGAATTTGAGGATGCCGATGTTGTATAAGAGAAAGTAGAGTCAACCAAGGATATTGAGGATACATATTTAGTTGACTCTAGTATCTTTGGTATTGAGGATGTTGACAATCCCAATATTTATGTAGTTGAGCACATTGGTCCACACTCCAAGCATTTTTCCACATTATTTTTGGATGATGATATGGAAATAGAGTCGTCCGAGCCACTTGAGGAGTCAAGGAATGAGGAACAAGGTGCCTACATTCTGGAATTCTTCTTGCTAGAAAGTCGAGATTACACACCTCATCTAAAGGCCAAGAAGTGCAGAATACTACATTATTTTATTGGGCCAGTCAGATTCGTTCCACCACCCCAGGAGCATGATCATAGAGCAGAATCAAAACTTGGGGTCCAATTCATAAGTTCAAAGTGGAGGCAGAAAGTGACTCGCGTTGTTCCGCGACGTTAAACAAGCGCGCTTGTTGGGAGGCAACCCAGCTTTACTGCTTTCTTTTATTTTTTAGTTGTATTATTTTTGTAGTGTCGATTTTTTATTTTCTAGGAGCATGGAAAGCGAAGCTATTGGAAGGATCCAACAACAAACAAAATGGTTGGAACTAAGTGTGAGGTACCAGCACGAAGGACCAAGCCTGGGAGAAGTCTGAGTATCCCATGATGTGATGACCCAAAAGGTCATCCTGTGTATTCCTAGATATTTCTGTGATCCGAGGTCATGAAAACCTCTTTATATCTCACCTCGATTTGCGTGTACAGCCCGGACGTGTAGCCGGGAAGCCGTTATGTGAAAAAAACTCACAAAAATGATATTTTTGTGTTGAAATTTGAATAAAGTTGACTTTGGTCAACATTTTTTGGTAAACGGACCCGGATCCGTGATTTGATGGTTCCGGAGGGTCCATAGGAAAATATGGGACGTGGGCGTATGCACGGAATCAGATTCCGAGGTCCAAGTCCGAGAAATGAATTTTTAAAGAAAAATTATTTTTTGAAAAATATAAATCTTTGAAAATGAAATTTGATGTGAAACCTGTGGTATCGGGCTCGTATCTTGATTTCGGATCTCGGTACAGGTTCGATATGACTTATATGTGTTACCTGTGAAATTTGGTAAGAAACGGACTTAGTTTGACGTGATTCGGATCAAAAATTGAAAATTTAGAAGTTTTGGAAGTTAAGGAATTTCATTGATTTTGAGGTTTAATTTGATGTTATGAGGTTATTTTGGTGTTTTGATTACTTGAATAAATCTGTGGGATGTTTTTGAAGTCGTGTGTATGTTTGGTTTTGAGCTCCGAGGGCTCGGGTGAGTTTCGGGTAGGTGTTGGGGTGCAAAAACCTTAGAAAAATCTGGTGTTTGCTGTAGAATATGTGTCTAGTTATTCCTTCTTCGCGATCGCGATGAGTCAGTCGGGGGGGGGGGGGGGGGGGAGTAAATAAACCTATGCGAACGAAGGGCCTTGGTCGCGATCGCGGGGCCTGGAGCCAGTTCTTTACGCGATCGCGGAGGGCCACACGCGAACACATAGAGCAAATATGGGCTGAGGGCTGGGTACTATTTTGTTCAGTGCGAACGCAATTTATAGATCATGATCGCGTAGGTCAGCGTCCAGTTCACTCTGCGATCGCACTCCTTTCTTCGCGATCACGTAGCATGGGAGTCATTAAGCTCTGCGATCACGTAAGGTAAATTCGCCCAGTGATTTCCTTAGTTCAAAAACAGAATAGTTACGGGAATAAACCCATTTCTCACAAACTCCTTCTTCTCCACACCTCTTAGGCATTTTTTGAAGAACTTCCTCACCATAACCTCTTAGGTAAGTAATATTTGACTCGTTTTCTTTCATTTTGATCAACATCTATTAGATTCTAGGCCTAAAAATATTAAATCAAAGGTAGAAATTGGGGTTTTGGGTAGAGTTAGGGCTTTTTGATTATTTGGGAATTTGACCTCGTTTTGGGGGTCGGATTTCAAAACAAATTATATATTCGGGCTCGTGGGGGAATGAGTGATCGGGTTTTGGTTCGAACCTCGTGTTTGGACTAATCGATTTTTGGATTTTTGAGAAGAACATTGGGAAATCTATAATTAAGCATTGAAATTGATTTGTTTAGCATTTATTGATGTTATTGAATCAATTATTTCTAGATACCAATGATTTGGAGTCGGGTTCGAAAGGAAAACCGGTGCTAGAGGCTTGATTTGGATTCTTGGAGTCGCGGTAAGTGTTTGGCGTAACCTTAGCTTGAGGGAATATGTGTTGAGTCATATGTGCTACGTGTTATTATCATGTTCAATGTATAGGTAAGGTGATGAGTACCTATACATTGTTGCCAAGCATGCCCGTGGATCATTTCTTATGGTATATGTGCTTTTCTTTGATATTCATTGTGTTATGAATTAGATTTCGTTTCTGAGATTATTTTGTTGTTGGAAATAATTAGTTGTGGACACTGTTGATTAGTTGTTTGGTTAAGGATCATTTGTTTATGTTTTATATTCAATGAGATTTGTTATAGCTGTGTCCCTTGCCGGGACAGAGACATTTCTATTACTATTCCCTTGCCGGGATGTTGTGATTTATGGTTTGTATTATGGTTTTTCCTTTCCAAATTGTTGTTCTTGATATTGTTTGGGTGAGGAAGAGTGTAAAGCACGAAGGGTGATGCCGTGTATTTATTTATTGCATTGTGAGGATCAGAGTGTAAATCACGAAGGGTGATGTCGTGCCATGATTTTTATATTTAAAAGCACGAAGGTTAATGCCGTGCCATTTCATTTATTCATTGCATTGTGAGGATGAGAGTAAAATCACGAAGGGTGATGCCGTACACTTGTTTTAGTGAGGATGAGAGTAAAGCACGAAGGGTGATGCCGTGCACTTGTTTGCCCTATGTGCTTACTTCCTGTTGCTATTGATGATACTTAGACTTTGCTTCGTTCTGTGATCTAGTACTTGTTTTCTCCTTGTCCCCAGCATGTTCTCCCCCGTTTTACACTTAACTTTTTATTTCCTGTCGTCATTTTTATTATATATTATTGAATTTCACAGGTATTTATTGTTTGTCGTATCCTAGCCTCGTCACTACTTCGCTGAGGTTAGGCTCGGAACTTACTTAGTATATTGGGTCGGTTGTACTGATGCTACACCTACACTTCTTTATGTTGTGCAGATTACGGTACCGGACCCGGTGGATAGTGATCGATGGAGTATCCTTCATACCACATGCGACATTGAGGTAGTCCTGCAGGCGTCCGCAGGCCTTGGCATCACCTCCTATCGCATTCCTTCTCTTTCTGTGTTCTCATGTATTTCTGAGACAGTTGTATTGTTTATACAGACTTTGTTTTTAGCATTCTTGGACATTCCGTGGATTTGTGGTACCAGTTCTGGGGTCTTACTAAGGATGTTTTAATATCAGATATTTGAGATGTTATATTTCATAGCTTCTGCATTGATATTTAAACTTGTTCTCACTTATCGCTCTTTTGTTAAATGCCTAATAATAAGGAAATAAACATGTTAACCAGAACGTTGGCTTGTCTAGCGGGTTCAACGTTAGACGCCATCACGGTCCCGACGGTGGGATTTTGGGTCGTGACAAGTTGGTATCAGAGCTCTAGGTTGCTTATGTCTCACAATTCACGGACAAACTTGGTAGAGTCTGAGGGATCAGTATAGAGACGTCTGTACTTATCCCCAGAGGCTGCAAGGTTAGGAAATAACTTCACATCTTATCTTCTCTGTCGCGAGATTTGAGTTCTAAATGCTAACTGAGTTTCTGTTCTATTCTCTCGCAGATGGCGAGAACGCGTGCTTCCTCATCTACCGATCAGCAACCCGATCCTCCCATTGCAGCTCCTACTAGAGGTCGAGGCCGTGCTAGAGGCCGAGGCAGAGCCAGGGCTCAGTCCAGAGCAGCAGCCCCAATAGAGGATCCTCAGGTAGAGGTTGCTGAGGAGATTCCTACTCAGACAGTTCCGATCGGACCAACTCAGGTCCCAGAGGGGTTCATTGCCACCCCGGTTCTTCAGGACGCTCTGGTTCACTTAGTGGGCCTTATGGAGCGTGTGGCTCAGGCCGTTCTTCTTCCTACTGCACCAGCCGTCTCTCAGGCTGGGGGAGGGATCCAGACTCCTACTACCTGCACACCAGAGTAGTTAGCTTCTCAGTTCCAAACTCCATCACCTCAGACAGCTGGAGCAGCTCAGCCGGGTATTGTGGCACAGGCAGTTGAGGGAGCAGCTATGTCTGCCGACGCTTTGTGGAGATTGGATCGGTTCACTTAGTTATTTCCTACTACATTTGCTGGTGCACCATCAGAGGATCCCTAGGATTACTTGGACAGTTGCTACGAGGTCCTTCAGAACATGGGAATGGTAGAGTCCAATGGAGTTGATTTTGCCACATTCCGTCTTTCTGGTACCGCCAAGACTTGGTGGAGGGATTTTTGCTTGACCATGCCAGGTGGATCTTCGCCCTTGTGTTGGGCTCAGTTCTCCGAGTTGTTCTTGGAGAAGTTTCTACTAGTTACTCAGAGGGAGGATCTTCGGAGGCAGTTTGAGCGTGTCCAGCAGGGATCTATGACTGTTACACAGTATGAGACCAGGTTTATCACTCTAGCCCGAGATGCTATGATGATACTTTCCACAGATTGAGAGAGGGTGAGGAGGTTTATTGATGGGCTAGCTCAGCCCTTTAGACTCCAGATGGCCAGAGAGTCAGGTACTGATATTTCGTTCCAGGAGGTGGCTAATGTGGCCAGGCGTATTGAGATGGTCTTGTCTCAGGGAAGTGGTCAGGGGTCTGACAAGAGGCCTCGTCATTTCGGCCGATTCAGTGGTTCCTCATCTGGAGGCAAGGATTCTTTGGGCAGTGGTCATCCTTCTAGGCCATTAAAGTCGGCACTTCCGGTATCCCGCAGTTCTCCACCAGCTCCTCTCAGTGCACCACCAAATCCTATCAGTGCACCGCCGCTTTAGAGCTTCCAAGGTGGTTATTCTAGTCGACAGGGACAGTTTCAAGGCCATCAGTATCAGCAACAGAGGTCTTGTTACTCTTGTGGTTTTCCAGGGCACATTACTAGGTATTTCCCCCGAGCTTCTAGCAGTTCTCAACATCCGGGTCCCCGTGCTATGATTCCCGCACTAGGTGCACCCCCACCCCCTCAGCCAACTAGAGGTGGAGGTCGAGGTGCCAGAGGTGGAGGCTAGATAGTTAGAGGTGGAGGTCAGGCTATGAGGGGTAGAGGTCAGCCCGCAGTAGGTTGACCTAGAGATGTTCAGGTTGGAGGGGCTCCGCCCGATGCTATACTATTCCTGCCAGTCCTGAGGCTGAGCCCTCTGATGCAGTCATTACATATATGGTTTCAGTTTGCAGTAGGATGCTTCGGTTTTATTTGATCCGGGTTCTACATTCTCCTATGTGTCTTCATATTTTTCCCCTTATCTGAGCATGCCCCGTGATTCCCTAACTACTTTTGTATATGTGTCTACACTGATGGGTGATTCTACTGTGGTAGATCGAGTCTACCGTTTATGCGTAGTGGTTATTGGTGGTCTGGAGACTCAGGTAGATCTCTTGCTTCTTGATATGGTCAACTTCGATGTTATTTTGGGGATGGATTGGCTATCTCCCCACCATGCTATTCTGGACTGTCATGACAAGACACTAACCTTGGCCTTGCTAGGAGTACTTTGTTTGGAGTGGAGAGGGACTCCTAGTCATTCTTCCGGTAGAGTTATTTCATATATGAAGGCTCGGCGCATGGTCGAGAAGGGTTGTTTGGCATATTTGGCCTATGTTCGTGATTCTAGTGCTGAGGTTCCTTCTATGGAGTCTGTGCCCGTGGTTAGTGAGTTTCCAGAGGCATTCCCTGCTGACCTGCCGTGTATGCCACCCGACAGGGATATTGACTTTTGTATTGAGGTGGCTCCGGTCACTCAGCCCATTTCTACCCCGCCGTATCGTATGGCCCCGCCAGAGTTGAAGGAGTTAAAGGACCAGTTGCAGGATTTGTTGGATAAAGGCTTCATCAGGCCTAGTGTTTATCCTTGGGGTGCTCCAGTGTTGTTTGTCAAGAAGAAAGATGGCTCGATGAGGATGTGTATTGACTACCAGCAGTTGAACAAGGTTACTATTAATAATAAGTATCCTTTGCCGAGGATTGATGATTTATTTGACCAGCTTCAGGGTGCTACAGTGTTTTCCAAGATTGACTTGAGATCTGGGTACCATCAGCTGAGGATTAGGGAGTCTGATGTCCTTAAGACAACCTTTCGCACTCGGTATGGGTATTATGAGTTCTTGGTGATGTCATTTGGGTTGACAAATTCCCTTGCTAATTTTATAGATTTGATGAACCAAGTG
Source organism: Nicotiana paniculata (assembly GCA_005239505.1). Classification (NCBI taxonomy): domain Eukaryota; kingdom Viridiplantae; phylum Streptophyta; class Magnoliopsida; order Solanales; family Solanaceae; genus Nicotiana; species Nicotiana paniculata. The sequence goes on from ML326864.1 coordinate 12,220, forward strand.
TTCAGGCCCTATTTGGACGCATTCGTGATTGTTTTCATGGATGATATTTTGATTTACTCCCGTAGCAGAGAGGAGCATGAGTAGCACCTTCGAGTCGTCCTCCAGACTCTGAAGGATAGTCAGTTGTATGCCAAAATTTCCAAGTGTGAGTTCTGGTTGAATTCAGTTGCATTTCTTGGCCATGTGGTATCATAAGAGGGTATTCAGGTGGATCCCAAGAAGATTTCAGTAGTCAGAGATTGGCCTAGGCCCAGTTCAGCTACAGAGATCCGGAGTTTCTTGGGCTTAGCAGGTTATTATCGCCGGTTTGTGGAGGGCTTTTCATCTATTGCAGTCCCGATGACCAATTTGACCTAGAAGGGTTCCCCGTTCAAGTGGTCAGATGAGTGTGAGGTGAGATTTCAGAAGCTCAAGACAGCCTTGACCACGGCACCGGTGTTAGTTTTGCCCACAGGTTCAGGACCATATACCGTGTATTGTGATGCAGGATGGCAAGGTTATAGCGTATGCTTCACGTCAGTTGAAGGTTAATGAGAAGAACTATCCAGTTCATGACTTAGAGTTTGCAGCTATTGTTCATGCGTTGAAAATTTAGAGGCATTATCTGTATGGGGTGCCATGTGAGGTGTTCATAGATTATATGAGTTTGCAGTATTTTTTCAAGCATAAGGAGTTGAATATGAGGTAGAGGATATGGTTAGATATGTTGAAGGATAATGACATTACCTTCTTATATCATCCGGGGAAGGTCAATGTGGTGGCCGATGCTTTGAGCCGGAAGTCAGCCAGTATGGGTAGTCTTGCTTATATACCAATCGAGAGCAACCGCTCGTTTTGGATGTTCAGGCTTTGGCCAACCAGTTCATGAGATTGGAGGTTTCTGCGACTGGCAGTGTTTTGGCCCATACTGTGGCCTGTTCTTCATTATATGATCATATCTGGGCCAGGCAGTACGATCATCGTCATTTATGTGTTCTTAGAGATACGGTCTGGCACGGAGGTGCCAAGCAGGTCACAGTTGATGATGAGGGAGTTTTGAGGATGCAGGGTCGTATTTGTGTACCTGACGTTGACGACATTTGGGAGTTGATATTGCAGGAGGCCCATAGTTCCCGGTATTCAATTCATCCGGGCGCCGCAAAGATGTACCAGCACTTGCGGCATCATTGTTGGTGGCGGAGGATGAAGAAAGACATTGTGGTATATGTAGCTCGGTGCTTGAACTGTCAGCAGGTTAAGTGCGAGCACCAGAGACCCGACGGTTTGATGCAGCAGATTGAGCTTCCCGAGTGGAAGTGGGAGCGTATCACCATGGATTTCATAGTTGGGCTCCCACGGACTCAGAGGACGTTTGATGCGGTGTGGGTCATTGTGGATAGGCTGACCAAGTCAGCACACTTCATTCCTGTACCAGTTTCGTATTCGGCGGAGAAGTTGGCAAAGATCTACATGAGAGAGATAGTTCGATTGCATGGTGTGCCCGTGTCCATTATATCTCACCGAGGTACTCAGTTTACCTCCCATTTTTGGAGAGTATGCATGAGTTGGGCAAACGGGTTGATTTGAGCACATCGTTTCATCCTCAGACGGACAGACAATCCGAGCGTACTATTCAGATCTTGGAGGATATGTTGCGAGCATGTGTCATTGATTTTGGAGGTTCATGGGACCAGTTTTTGCCTTTAGCTGAGTTTGCCTACAACAATAGCTACGAGTCGAGCACTCAGATAGCTCCTTATGAGGCGTTGTATGGTAGGTGGTGTCGGTCGCCAGTTGGGTGGTTCGAGCTGGGACAGGCTAGATTGTTGGGTTCAGAGTTAGTTCAGGATGCCTTGGACAAGGTGAAGATCATTCAGGATAGACTTCGCATAGCTCAGTCCAGGAAAAAGAGTTATGCGGATCACAGAGTTCGTGATTTGGCATTCATGATAGGAGACCAGGTATTTCTTCGAGTGTCGCCCATGAAGGGCGTGATGAGGTTCGGTAAGAAGGGCAAGTTGAGCCCTAGGTACATTGGTCCATTTGAGATTCTAGACAAGGTAGGATAGGTGGCCTACAAACTTGCCTTTCCACCTAGTTTATCCGCCGTGCATCCTTTGTTTCATGTATCTATGCTTCAGAGGTATATCGCTGATCCATCTCATGTACTTGACTTCAGCGGTGTCCAGTTGGACAAGGATTTGTCTTATGAGAAGGAGCCGGTAGCCATATTAGCTCGGTAGGTTCGTCAGCTGAGATCGAAGAGTTATCTTTCGCTCCGTGTTCAATGGAGAGGTCAGCCTGTTGAGGCAGCTGCCTGGGAGTCCGAGTTCGATATGCGGAGCCGATATCCCCATCTTTTCCCCGTTCCAGGTACCATTCTATGTCCGTTCGAGGACAAACGTTTGTTTTAGAGGTGGAGATTGTGATGACCCAAAAGGTCATCCCGTGTATTCCTAGCTATTTCTGTGGTCCGAGGTCATGAAAACCTCCTTATATCTCACCTCGATTTGCGTGCAACCCGGTCGTGTAGCCGGCAAGCCGTTATGTGAAAAAACTGATAAAAATAATATTTTTGTGTTGAAATTTGAATAAAGTTGACTTTGGTCAATATTTTTGGTAAACGGACCCGGATCCGTGATTTGACGATTTCGGAGGGTCCGTAGGAAAATATGGGACTTGGGCGTATTCCAAGTATCGAATTCCGAGGTCCCAAGTCCGAGAAATGAATTTTTAAAGAAAATTGTTTTCTGAAAAATATAAAGGTTTTTGAAAATGAAATTTGATGTGAAACTTGTGGTATCGGGCTCGCATCTTGGTTCTGGATCCCGGTACAGGTTCGATATGACTTATATGTGTAATCTGTGAAATTTGGTAAGAAACGGACTTAGTTTGACGTGATTCAGATAAAAAATGGAAAATTTAGAAGTTTTGGAAGTTTAAAGGAATTTCATTGATTTTGAGGTTTAATTCGATGTAATGAGGTTATTTTGGTGTTTTGATTACTTGAATAAGTCTGTGGGATGTTTTTGAAGTCGTGTGTATATTTGGTTTTGATCCCCGAGGGCTCGGGTGAGTTTCGGGTAGGTGTCGGGGTGTAAAGNTGGCTAGTGCTCTACGCAATCGCGGAGGGCCACACGCGAACGCATAGTGCAAATGTGGGCTGGGGCTGGGTACTATTTTGTTCAGTGCGAGCGCGGTTTATAAGTCACGATCGCATAGGTCAGCGTCCAGTTCACTCTGTGATCACACTCCTTTCTTCACGATCGCGTAGCATGGGAGTCATTAAGCTCTGCGATCGCGTCCTACCCATCGCGATCGCGTAAGGTAAATTCGCCCAGTGATTTCCTTCGTTCAAAAATAGAATAGTTACGGGAATAAACCCATTTCTCACAAACTCCTTCTTCTCCACACCTCTTAGGCGATTTTTGAAGAACTTCCTCACCATAACATCTTAGGTAAGTAATCTTTGACTCGTTTTCTTCCATTTTTATCAACATCTATTAGATTCTAGGCCTAAAAACATGAAATTAAAGGTAGAAATTGGGGTTTTCTGTAGAGTTAGGGCTTTTTGATTATTTGGGAATTTGACCTCGTTTTGGGGGTCAAATTTCAAAACAAATTATATATTCGTGCTCGTGGGGAATGGGTGATCGGGTTTTGGTCTGAACCTCGTGTTTGGACCAAGCGGGTCCGGGGTCGATTTTTGGATTTTTGAGAAGAACGTTGGGAAATCTATAATTAAGCATTAAAATTGATTTGTTTAGCATTTATTGATGTTATTGAGTCAATTATGTCTAGATACTAATGATTTGGAGTCGGGTTCGAAAGGAAAAGCGGTGCTAGAGGCTTGATTTGGATTCTTGGAGTCGAGGTAAGTGTTTGGCCTAACCTTAGCTTGAGGGAATAGGTGTTGAGTCATATTTTTTACGTGTTATTATCATGTTCAATGTATAGGTGAGGTGACGAGTACCTATACATTGTTGTCAAGCATGCCCGTGGGTCATTTCTTATGGTATATGTTCTTTTCTTCGATATTCACTGTGTTATGAATTAGATTTCGTTTCTGAGATTATTTTGTTGTTGGAAATAATTGGTTGTGGACACTGTTGATTAGTTGTTCGGTTGAGGATCATTTGGTTATGTTGTATATTCAGTGAGATTGGTTATAGTTGTGTGCCTTGCCGGGACGGAGACATTTCTGTTACTGTTCCCTTGTCGGGATGTTGTGATTTATGGTTTTTATTGTGGTTTTTCCTTGCCAAATTGTTGTTCTTGATATTGTTTGGGTGAGGAAGAGTGTAAAGCACGAAGGGTGATGCCGTGTATTTATTTATTGCATTGTGAGGATAAGAGTGTAAAGCACGAAGGGTGATACCGTGCCATGATTTTTATATTTAAAAGCACGGAGGTTAATGCCGTGCCGTTTCATTTATTCATTGCATTGTGAGAATGAGAGTAAAAGCACGAAGAGTGATGACATGTACTTGTTTTGGTGAGGATGAGAGTAAAGCACGAAGGGTGATGCCGTGTACTTATTTTGGTGAGGATGAGAGTAAAGCACGAAGGGTGATGCTGTGCACTTGTTTGCCCTATGTGCTTACTTCCTGTTGCTATTGATGCTACTTAGACTGTTGCTTCGTTCTGTGATCTAGTACTTGTTTTCTCCCAGGCATGTTCTCCCTCGTTTTACACTTAACTATTTATTTCCTATCGTCATTTTTATTATATATTATTGAATTGCACATGTATTTATTATTTGTCGTGTCCTAGCCTCGTCATTACTTCGCCTAGGAAACGCTCGACACTTACTCAGTACATGGGGTCGGTTGTACTGATGCTACACCTGCACCTCTTTATGTTGTGCAGATTACGGTACCGGACCCGGTGGACAGTGATCGAGGGAGTATCCTTCAGACCACAAACGACATTGAGGTAGTCTTGCAGGCGTCCGCAGGCCTTGGCGTCACCTCCTAGGTTTAGGGTTTAGGGTTTAGGGTTTAGGATTTAGGGTTTAGGGTTTAGGGTTTAGGGTATTGCTTCTCTTTTTGTCTTCTCTTGTATTTCTGAGACAGTTGTATTGTTTATACAAACTTTTTTTTTAGCATTCTTAGACAGTCCGTGGATTTGTGGTACTAGTTCTGGGGTGTTACTAAGGATTTTTTAGTATCAGATACTTGAGATGTTATATTTCATAGCTTTCACATTGTTATTTAAACTTGTTCTCGCTTATCGCTTTTTCGTTAAATGCCTAATAATAAGGAAATAAGCATGTTAACCAGAACGTTGGCTTGTCTAGTGGGTTCAACGTTAGACGCCATCACGGTCCTGATGGAGGGATTTCAGGTCGTGACACATTAACTGCTAGTGCTTTGGCCTTTGGCCTACCAAGGAGTTTCTTTTACCCTCTTATTAGTTATAGTGTGCATTGGGGACAATGCAAAATTTTAAGTGTGGGGTGAAGAGATTGTCTGGGTGACTTTCTATGCTATTTGTAGGTAGTGTAGTAATTCCCCCTTGGTTTTTCTTTGTGCCGCTGTTCTTTTCCAAGGGTTTTGTTTGAATCGAGTGTAGTTAGTTTTATTTTTTTTAGGAGTAGGAGCTAGTGTGAGAAGAATTGAATTGCAACGATATCTCTTAACTTTGTTATGCCTTGAGAATAGTTAGTACTTTGGTTGTGACGCTTAGGCTCAATTATTTACTCTTGTATAAGTACCTTAAATCGTATGATCTTAAATTTGCTTAACTGCTTTGACTGGCGTGTCGTGATAAAAACAATCCTGAATGAGTTACGTGCCATGTATGTGTGAGGTTTATATGTATTCTGTGCAGTGCATTTGATGTATAGAACTTGCCCCGTGTGTTTGCAAAGCGAAATAGTAGTTTTGTTCAGTCTTGGAAGTGATATAGGCATTTCTTTATTGAATTAGATATATATATTTTACGCACCTAATTGTTATGTATCGTAGTTAACCCTTTTGAGTCTGTAATCCTGTTTCTTTGGCAACCACATTACAAGCCTTACCCAATTGTTTGAATTAACCATCAATTTGAACCTTTTCACCTCTCATGAGCACTTGAATTGTTATGAACTGTGTAAAAGTTAAAGTGTGGGGTCGTTGGTTTGGCTTTTGAGTGGAACTAACGAGATAAGGAGAAAGGTGCACTGTTTTGAAAAAAAAGTAAGAGCCACTTGAATTGAAAAATAAAATAAAAGAAAAGAAAAATAGTTGTATTGTGTGCAGATATTCGTTGACAAGTGGTAACTCTTGATGTAATTGTGCTTAAATAATTTGGGAGTTAATATACATTGATGTGAAGGTGGAGTTATGATTTGACATATGTATGTGCTTGAATGTTAAAGTATATGTATTAAAGTGATTAGGAAGGTGTAGTCACTCTTATATTCAAATGTATCCTACCCGACCCGCAGCCTACATTACAACCAATTAAAGTCCTACTTGATCCTAGCCTGAATGACTCGATTAGTAAAGTAGTATTACACTACGGGCAAGCCTATGGTGCATCATTTGTGGCATATGAATGTTATTTATGAGGGGAGTGAATTCTTTCTATCTTGAGTTCCTAATTGTTCTTAAATTTTATTTTGTGTGTGGAACTACTTTGTTTGTAATTTGAGGGCACTTGATTCATGAAGGAAAGGTAATATCATTGACCTCCATGTTAGAGTAAGTGAGTGAGTTGGGAATAATGTATGGTACTTGCGAGTCAAATATTGAGGTGAAGATGTTACACTCTTGTGCTTAGACTATTTTAAAGATTCTTGGTGTGATGAGTTAGGAGAATTGCATAAAAAGGTCATGTTTATAAGTGTAGTTTGATTGCTCGAGGATGAACAATGTTTTAAGTGTGGGGTATTGATGTATAGCTATAATTAATCTTTTAGCGCATTATGTGCCTTGCATTTTACATGCTTTAATGATAAATTATACTTTATTTGCACGTAATGGAGTCTATTTTATGTGTAGGTGAATTGGAGATGAAAGTAGAGCAAAAAGAATACTTAAACGTTGAAAGTGTGCTCGAGAACAATGAAAAGGAGAGGCCAGGAAAAGGCCAGCTCAACTAGGCTTTAGCCTGGCGAAGGCCAGCCAAAGGCCAGGCTGAACCAGGCTTTAGATGTCACGACCCAAAATCCATAAAGTCGTGATGGCGCCGGACACCACTGTCAGGCAAGCCAATCATTAAATGGTTAAGTTAAATTTCCTGTTTTAGTATTTATGAAATCATTCCCTTTCACTTTATTACATAATAATTGAATAAAATCCGCTAAGTAAATACGACAGTTTAATATTCCATTTCTTATAAAATATACCCAAACACATCCTAGAACCCGGCGGCACAAGTAAATGAGCAATTTCTAAGAATTTTACAATTACTACAAAGCTAGTCCAAAATAAAATTGGACAAGGAAATTAAAATAAAATGAATACAATGCGAGGAAGACTCTGTCAGCTGCGGATCGCCTCCGGATGATGCAGCTCACCTAAGTCTCTAAACCAGCCACATCGCTGTGAAAGTACCTGAGCAAAAAAATGCACAACAAGTGTAGCATGAGTACAAAAACAACGTGTACTCAGTAAGTATCCCGCCTAACCTCAGAGAGGTAGTGACGAGAGGTCGAATTAGACACTTTCTAGAAGTCAATTTAGCATAATCAAGTGAGACACTAAGCATGTATTTCATCGGCAATTTATAAAAATCAGGAATAAGTAATATCAACTCCTTCCACATTTATCACTTTAAATCTCGTCATTTCAGTTGTCAATTAAATCATAATCAGGGATAAGAAACAATCAGACTTATTTTACATTTTATACATCAATTCTTCTTCTTCTTAACTGGCCATTACAAACTTTCGTAGGCCGATAAACATATATAAATCACAGGAAATACACAACATTTATCATGCGCAAACAAAGTGCCGAGGGTCGAACGGCGCATACCAACAATAATAAACTGTGCACTACCGCGGTCGAACGACCCAAACCATAGATTCATCTATCTGCCCCGCTCGCGAATCGATCATGCGATGCGGTTATACATAAATACAGGGTTATCCTGCTCGCGAATCATACATGCGACTCAGGCACCCATAGATACACATAAATACAGGGTTATCCTGCTCGCGAATCATACATGCGACTCAGGCACCCATAGATATACATATTCACACAACAAGTACACGTTTTTATCAAGAGCGCAGTTACTCAGAAAAGTGGTAAAATTCTTCTTAAAGGAACACGAAAAATAGCATTTAATTCTTTGTTTTGAAACTCATTTGCCAAGTTTAATAATATTCATTAATATAACCTTATCAGGAACACAATTATCCATGGAGGGATCAATTCTCTTTCTAGATGATTAAGAAAAGTAAACTCTATCCTTCTGAAAGATTTAATTACTAATTGACAGCATCCCATGATATTTTATTGACAAGGTCGCAAGTACGACAAGTAAATCATGCTAGTGGGTCCTAGACTACCCGGACATGGCATAATAGTAGCTACGCACAGACTCTCGTCACCTCGCGCGTACGTAGCCCCCGCATATAGTAGAAAATATTTAATTAGTTCACCTAGGGGGACAATTCCCCCTCACAAGGTTAGAAAGGAGACTTACCTCGCTCCGAAATTCCGTAACCGACTTCCAAGCCCTTCCGACGACTCCAATGGATGCAAAACGCCCCAAAACTATTAAATAACGGTCAAAGAAATGAAAATTCATTCTAATACTCGTAACAAATTCAAATACTTTCCCAACTCCGCTCAGTGAATTGACCAAAATGCCCTCAAGCCTACATGCCCGGATTCCGAAATTTCTCGAAGATAAATTCTACCCATAGCTTTACTAGTTCAAATATACAATTTACTCAAAATTCATGCTCAATTCGTGGCAAAATTCCAAATTACCAAGTTTTCTAGGTTTCCTTCAAAATTCCCAACTTTCCAAAATTTTCATGTTTTAATCCATGCATATACCTTGTATTTAACTTGAGATGGGTGGGAATAACTTACCTTGTGATCCTTGACGAAAACCCCTACTTGAAGCTCCCCACAATCGCCCATGCTAAGTGAAAAATGAAGAAATGGCCAAGAAATCCCGATTTTGAAACATTCTGCCCGGGCCTATTTTCGCACCTGCGATCAATACCTCGCACCTGCGCTCCCGCAGGTGTGCCCAAGAGCCCGCACCTGCGACTTCCTTCTCCTCCAGCCGGATCCGCACCTGCACCCTATTGTCCGCATCTGCGCCTTCGCAGGTGCGGAAATTGCATCATACCTGCGCTCCCAGCCAAGCCAGAAAACTCTCGCACCTACGACGCCAAAGCCGCACCTGCGGCCAAAGCCTCGCAGGTGCGGTCGCACCAGACACCATCAACTTCAGCTCTTCTTCAAACTCTAACTTGATCCGTTAACCACCCGAAATTCACCCGAGGCCCCCGGGACCCCGTCTAATTACACCAACCTGTTCCAAAATATAATTCGGACTTGCTCGGGGACTCAAATCACACTAAATAACATCGAAACAATGGATCACAACTCAATTCAATCTTTATGAACTTAGAGATTTCAAACTTCCACCTCAGATGCCGAAACCTATCAAATAATGTACGATTGACCCCAAATTTTGTACACAAGTCATATTCGACATTACAACCTGCTCCAACTTCCGGAAATCGCATTCCGCCCCTGATATCAAAATTTCCACTTCCGGTCGGATTCCTCAAAAACCTTCAAATTTCTATCTTTAGCCAAATGACTTCAAAATGACCTACGGACATCCGAATTCACTTCTGATCGCGCTTCCAATTCCAGAATCACCATACGAAGCTATTCCTAGACTCGGAATCCCAAACAGACATCTATAACATTGAAATGCCTTACAACCCAAACTTAGAAAATTTCTTCAAAATGCTGACTTCCACAATATATGTCGAAACACTCCCGGGTTATCCAAAACCCGATTCGGACATACGCCCAAGTCCGAAATCATCATACGAACCTTCAGGAACCCTCAAATCCCGATTCGGGGGTAGTTTACTCAAAATTCTAATCTTAGTCAATTTCTCCAACTTTAGGTTTCTGAAATGAGAATTTTCTTTCCAATTTGACTCCGAACTTCCCGAAATTCAACTCCGACCATGCCTACGAGTCATAATACCTGAAATGGAGTTGCTAATAACTTCAAACCACTAAACGACACGCTAGAGCTCAAAACAACCGGTCGGGTCGTTACATTCTCCCCTACTTAAACCGACGTTCGTCCTTGAACGTGCTAGGAACTGCTCTGGAGTTATCTGAAATCACTGCTTAACACCTCGAGCACCTGCCCGTTCTACCACAACCCAGTTGAGTACATTAGCTTGATCAAATCTGAAGATTTCTTCTTTTATTCATATTATAGGCTAAGAATCCAATTCCAACACCTGAAATTTCTCTGCCAGGCCTAGTTCCAATATATAAACACCGTATCAACTACCACACGATATACCAGAACATGACTGCATACCTTGGCTGAATTAGCACCATGCACTACATAATTCATCATCTGACCACAATGACACTCCCTGAACCTTAATAGCCAAAATTCCACGAATATGAGCTCCCAATGCACCTCATGATATATATATACATCCTGCTATAATGCTGGCGATACCACCACAACGGAGGAGATGTGTAGAAATTCATAACCAATTGCCGAGTTAAGAAAAACTTGAATCTCTCCTTTTTGACTTAGATCATCATCTCATTACGAACCAAATAATGGTAATTCTCCTTTAATATATTCCGCATAATCTTATCGCGCCGATACCTGATCCAAAAATGTCGTCTCACCCATGTTCAAACAACAAATCACCCCAAACATGATCAACAATCTCACATGATACCACAACACGCCAATAGGCCATTACCTGAACATGATACCTAAGGAATGACTCAGGAAAAGACTACTTAACTCACGTAACTTATTATGAACTCTTCTAAGAAAATAGAAAGTAAAACACAAGAAAAATAAATATAGGAACCTTACTCATCATCACACTGTTGCGGCGTGCAACCCGATCCAAATAACATACCCGTGGCGGTGCGCCACCCGATCCCATCATAAAATTCACATAAGGAAATATACACGGAGATGAATTGCTCACTATTACAAATTACTGAATATCGGTCACAAGCACGCTAAGTGCACAATACCATCGGAGACTGATAAATCCATATGCTACAAACTTAAGCACAACTAAGGTGCGATATGTATACTCTGAATCTCAAGAGCTCTCCTGCTCGCATAACATCATCACTACACGGAGACTCATCACATAGGGATCTATCAAGTCGTTTCACAACTCACACGGCACAATCACAACATTACATGAATTAGACGAAGACGGAACAACATCTGATATTCCAACACTCCTCTTTGAGGAGCGCTATACTGAAATGAACACATCTAACTCACATGAAGCCCATAATCTTGTTTAAATCCATTCATATACTTCAGGACGATTCTGCTCGTAATGAACTAGGCTGATAGCCTTACCTGGGTCCAAAATAACCTACTTCCTCTCATAACACGCAAGAACAACTATCATAGTCGGGACAACACCCCACAATCCTCAACCAGCTGGACCGAACGCCTTCCTGGCGTAAATTTTCAAACAAGCTATATTGCACTTCCTTACACTTGGTCTAAATCTTCAATCAATCAGGTGACTACCTGTCACACTTATCCCATCTTCCCGTGGTCACGCTCCCACGACCTTCCACACAAGGTAGCAAGTCTGCATATCCACCACTGGCCATACTAACGCTGTAAGACCAATCAAGAACCCATAACTAGGATGCAAAGCCTCTTCCAATGAATATCAATCTCAGGTGACACTGAAGATAACACCAGCTCACTCTGAACTTTCAAATCACTTTTTCTTGCTCGTCCGAGCTCATGACATCCTTGTTAACACCGAACCGCAATCTCGATTCTTACTCCCAGTTACACACTGTTTACTGCACCTAACATGCCAATATGAGATTGCGCAAGAATTTCATCATAACTTCTAAACCATTAATAGGGGAAACACCTCATCATATAGAAAACCTCTTACTTACCTCAATTCAAGAGAACAATAACAACACTCAAGTGAATTCTCACAGTCACCCAACATGCAATTCCTTAAGTAGTGGTCTGAACCACCATAAACCTTCCGGGATCCGCCCACACCTGACAGGTCATAGCACTCGAATGCTCCCACATGAAATCTATTACGATGTCCGACAAGCCCCGCACATACCGGCCCAAACCATATGCGTAATTTAATTACACTGACGAAACTGATCACTGCCGTAAATGTGCCATTTCAACCACGGCTAATCAATCTATCTTCTTTTAATCATCCTTAACTGCCTCAGAAATAATAGTAACTTCCTTCAACTCATAGAAAACTCAACCCTCACTCATCCCGTGTGACCTTGATTCACGAGACCATGCTTCCTAAATCCCGCAACCCGTCTCATACCCTCCTGATAATCTTTCTACAACCCACAGTTTATTTCTCTCACTTTTCCAATACAATCCTGCACGCTGGAAATAACATAGAACACTCCAATTATTTTCTCTTTCTCAGGAATGACGCTGTATAAGCTCGATTCGTGATCATACTGCTGCCTTTAACCCTGGTCCAACAGGGCCAACTTTTGGACACATTCATCGAATCCCATGCACGATCACCATTTTACTCCTTTCCCCTTAGCTGAAATAACTTGCCAACACGCCGACAAGCCGCAACCCTGTGATAACACAATCCTACAACCCAACTGTAGGTGGTGGGATTCCCCTACTTAGCCCGGAGCTATTCCTTGCACCACTCTAGACCTTGCTGAGATCCTTTCTCCTTTGTTAGCATGATTTTGCTTAACCAATCCGTCCAATTCTTCCGAATTCCCCTGTCAGCACTCCCTAAACACTCCAATTCTCTAGCACCATTCACACATTTTGCCTCCTACCGAATAGCCACCAGAATCCCTCGCAGAAACTTGCCGACCATGCAACTGCTAACCTACTAGTAGGGGATAACCCACCCGTGGAAATCACCAATTGACACCTACCAACGACGCTGAAATGCACACTCTCTGCAGCATCAATACCCCATCCTAAGCCTGTTCTCATTCACCAGCTTTACCATTCCGTCCGCTCCTCATGGACATCTACTAAATGCACTACAACATCTTCAAATTCACCGCCACATTGCGTCCTTCTTCATTTCTAACAACTCCTCCCTGTTGTATCCAACCTTCCGTTTGCATAACCTACATTTCAACTTAAGCTCGCGGACCCAATCATCATCCACTAAAACTCTCAAACTTTCCCTCAAGATAGGCAGCTGTCTTACCACTGAACCCCTGTGCTACACTGCCACTCTCCTATTTGATAAACTCATTCCTTTAAGCAACTACTTGATTTCCATTCCTTACACCTGGACTTTTAGAAAAGGGAACCACCGCCTAGAACTTTTCACATATCTTCCTTCGTCGTATATTATCCAATTCAATACCATTCTCTGCAGCTCTTACATCAGTAGATCACCACGACTTCCAACTCTCCGAGGATCATCTTTCTCGAGCTGCCTTCATTATCAACACTTATCCAGTACTAAACCGCCGTACCTTACGGTCTCTGACAACCGCTTCTTCAATACTTCTTCACAATACTCTGATCCCCTGCAACCGAAGAAACCATAGCACCGACAAACTTAACATATTCCATTCGATCAATGACGACGATAACACATCACAGGTGAATACTCCACCTTACTTGAAAACACCAAGTCTTACTACTTTATCAACCCCAACTGGACCATTCATAATCCAAATGCCTTTCCTCTGCCGGCACTAAAATACCGAAATCTCGAAATCACACTCTGAGAAGACCTCCGTTGAAACCATTCACCAAGGCTCAACATATGGTCAAGCGTTCTATCATCATATCGACATCGCCCGATAACCAATCGTTAACATCATCACAACCTAAGCATAACCCCAAGGCTCTCAGAAACACAGCTACTGAGCTGAAACAACATATTATGTTTTTCTGTAAGGCAACAACAACATCCCTAACCAACTACACATGGAAACATCTCGCACCATATCCGTAGCACTATTTCAATTCCTCAAATTCCTGATTAATAGCAAGCGCTTCGTGATGCGTAAGATGGAGTAGGAAGAAACATAGGCATAAGCCTTAAAGGAATCAAATCACACGGAATCAAGAAGGGAAGTACTCCTAACAGCCCTGTAGCCTCTCGAAGATAAGTACAGACGTCTCCGTACCGATCCACAAGACTCTACTAGACTTGATCATGACTCGTGAGACCTAAGGGAAACTGGCGCTCTGATACCAAGTTGTCACGACCCAAAATTCATAAGGTCGTGATGGCGTCAGACACCAGTGTCAGGAAAGCCAATCATTACATGGTTAAGTTAAATTTCCTGTTTTAGCATTTATGAAATTATTTTCTTTCACTTTGTTACATAATAATTGAATAAAATCCTCTAAGTATATATGACAGTTTAATATTCCATTTTTTTTATAAAATACACCCCAAACACATTCCAGAACCCGGTGACACAAGTACATGAGCAATTTCTAAGAATTTTACAATTACTACAAAGCTTGTCCGAAATACAATTGGACAAGGAAATTAAATTAAAATGAATATAATGCGAGGGAGACTCTTTCAGCTGCGGATCACCTCCAGATGATGCAGCTCACCTAAGTCTCCAAACCAGCCACATCGCTATTAAAGTACCTGTGTAAAAAAATGCACAGCAAGTGTAGCATGAGTATAAAAATAATGTGTACTCAGTAAGTATCCCCCCTAACCTCAGAGAGGTAGTGACGAGAGGTCGAATTAGACACTTGCTAGAAGTCAATTTAGCATAATCAAGTGAGACACTAAGCATGTATGTCATAGGCAATTTATAAGAATCAGGAATAAGTAATATCAACTCCTTCCACATTTATCACTTTAAATCTTCGTCATTTCAGTTGACATTTAAATCATAATCAAGGATAAGAAACATCAGACTTATTTCTCAATTCTTCTTCTTCTTAACTGGCCATTACAAACTTCCGTAGGCCGATAAACATATATAAATCACAGGAAATACGCAACATTTATCATGCGCAAACAAAGTGCCGAGGGTCGAACAACGCGAACCAACAAGAATAAACTGTGCATTGCCGAGGATCAAACGGCCCGAACCATAGATGCATCTATCTGCCCCGCTCGCGAATCGATCATGCGACACGGTTATACATAAATACAGGGCTATCCTGCTCGCGAATCATACCTGCGACTCAGGCACCCATAGATACACATAAATACAGGGTTATCCTGCTCGCGAATCATACATGCGACTCAGGAACCCATAGATACACATATTCACACAACAAGTCCACGTTTTATCAAGAGAGCAGTTACTCAGGAAAGTGGTAAATTCGTCTTAAAGGAACACAAAAATGGCATTTAAATCTTTGTTTTGAAACTCATTTGCGAAGTTTAATAATATTCAATAATATAACTTTATCAGGAACACAATTATCCACGGAGGGATCAATTCTCTTTCTAGATGATTAAGAAAAGTAAACTCTATCCTTCTGAAAGATTTAATTACTAACTGACAGCATCCCATGATATTTTATTGACAAGGTCGCAAGTACGATAGGTAAAGCATGATAGTGGGTCCTAGACTACCCGAACATGGCATAATAGCAGCTATGCACGGACTCCCGTCACCTCATGCGTACGTAGCCCCGGCAGATAGTAGCACATATTTAATTAGTTCACCTAGGGGGACAATTCCCCCTCACCAGGTTAGAAAGGAGACTTACCTCGCCCCGAAATTCCATAACCGGCTTCCAAGCCCTTCCGACGACTCCAATGGATGCACACCGCCCCAAAACTACCAAATAACGGGCAAAGAAATGAAAATTCATTCTAATACTCACAACAAATTCAAATTATATACTTTCCCAATTCCCTCGGGCCCACGTGGCCAGATTCCAAAATTTCTCAAAGATAAATTCTACCCATAGCTTTACTAGTTAAAATATAAAATTTACTCAAACATTCATGCTCAATTCATGGCTAAAATCCAAATTACCAAATTTTCCAAGTTTCCTTCAAAATTCCCAATTTTCCACAATTTTCATGTTTTAATCCATGGATATACCTTGTATTTAACTTGAGATAAGTGGGAATAACTTACCTTGTGATCCTTGACGAAAACCCCTCCTTGAAGCTCCCCACAATCGCCTATGCCAAGTGAAAAAAATGAAGAAATGGCCAAGAAATCCCGGTTTTAAAACATTTTTCCCAGGCCTATTTTCGCATCTGCGATCAATACCTTGCACCTGTGCTCCCGTTCTTTCTCCTCCAGCCGGATCCGCACCTACGCCCCATTTTCTGCATCTGCGCCTTTGCAGGTGCAGAAATTGCATCGCACCTGCTCCCAGCCAAGCCAACAAACTCTCGCACCTGTGGTGCCAAAGATGCACCTGCGGCCAAAGCCTCACAGGTGCGGTTGCACCAGACACTAGCAACTTCAACTCTTCTTCAAACTCTAACTTGATCCGTTAACCACCCAGAATCCACCCGAGTCCCTCGGGACCCCGTCTAATTACACCATCCTGTTCCAAAACATAACATGGACTTGCTCGAGGCCTCAAATCACACCAAATAACATCGAAACAATGGATCACAACTCAATTCAATCTTTATGAACTTAGAGATTTCAAACTTCCACCTCCGATGGCGAAACCTATCAAATCACGTCCGATTGACCCAAAATTTTGCACACAAGTCATATTCGACATTACGGACCTGCTCCAACTTTCGGAAATTGCATTCCGACCCCGATATCAAAATTTTCACTTCCCGTCGGATTCCTCAAAAACCTTCAAATTTGTATCTTTAGCCAAATGACTTCAAAATGACCTACGAATATCCGAATTCACTTTCGATCGCGCTCCCAACTCCAGAATCACCATACGAAGCTATTCCTAGACTCGGAATCCCAAACGGACATCTATAACACTGAAATGCCTTACAGCCCAAACTTAGGAAATTTTATCAAAATGCTGACTTCCACAATATACGCCGAAACACTCCCGGGTTATCCAAAACCCAATCCGGACATACGTCCAAGTCTGAAATCATCATACGAACCTGCATGAACCCTCAAATCCCGATTCGGAGGTCGTTTACTCAAAATTCCAATCTTAGTCAGTTTCTCTAACTTGAGGCTTCTAAAATGAGAATTTTCTTTCCAATATGACTCCGAACTTCCCGAAATTCAACTCCGACCATGCCTCGAGTCGTAATACCTGAAATGGAGCTGCTCATAACTTTAAACCGCTGAACGATGCGCTAGATATCAAAACAACCAGTCGGGTCGTTACATTAGATTGGCGAGGCCAGCCAAAGGCCAGGGTGGCGACGCCAAGCCTGGGACGAGATCCAGTCCGAGCTTTAAAGGCTTATTTTGTTTCCTGGTTTGACTAGGACTAGGCCTACACATTTAGGTCTTTTCCTACACATATAAAGAGATCTAAAAATGCCACTTTGAGGGAGATATACGGGAGATTGAGTTTGGACATACTTTAGACCTAAGAGGAGACAGACAGAGATCGACATTAGAGATTGGACAAGGATTCGACCTAAGGAGGAAAGAACACAGTCGGAGCAAGGCAGAGAATTCTTCTACGAGCTTTTCACTTCTTTCTTCCTATTTCCATTATTGGGATTAGGGATGACGAAAACTTGGTGCGATCTAAGTGAGATGTACTTAATGCCAACTAGTGTAATTCAGGAGAATATGTCTAGTAAATATTGGTAATTACTTGGAAGAGAGTTATAATAGTTAGAGTGCTCATGGTCGATAGAGAAGGATTAGGAAAATTTAAGAAAACATTGCTGAAAGGAGTCCGACAATAGGGGAAATCATAACTCTAGACCTCCTTAATCTTTTCTCCAACCCGTAATATCTTTAGTTGTTAATCTACTAATTTAATTTGTTAGTTAATTAGATACAAGAATCTTAATATTTATAACTTAGGAATTGTTTGAGCTTATCTTCTTAGCAATATTGAACAGCTGTAGCTAAGCCTTAGTTCTTTGTAGGATTCGACTCCGGACTTGTAAACCAGATTATATTTGCAACGACCGCTTAGTCCTTTTTATAAGGCATAGTTGGGCGTGATCACTCAAGCTGGTGTATTTCTTGTAGAACCAGCCGTCTCTCATCTTGGGGGAGGAGCCTAAACTCCCCATAATCACACTCTAGAGTAGATGAATCCCATATATCAGACTCCGATGGTTCTAGTAGTTAGATCATCTCAGCATGTTATTGCTACATAGTCTGAGGAGAGGCGCGATATCTTCTAAGAGGCTGAAGAGGTTAGACAAGTTCACCAAACTCTTTCCTATTTATTTTGGTAGTAAAATTTTCTGAGGACTCACAAGATTACGTGGACCCTTTCCACGAGGTGTTGTGCAACATAGGTATTGTGGAGTCCAATTGATTCGACTTCATAGTATTTCAGATGACTGGTTCTATCAAGAGATGATGACAGGACTATGTTCGAGGCAGACCAGCTGGTTCACCTCCACTCACTTGGGATCAGTTCTCATAGTTATTCTTGGAGAAGTTCATCTCTTTCACTCTGAAAGAGGACTACCGCAACCAGTTTGAGCGCTTACAGTAGGGTAGCATGACTGTTACCCAGTACAAGACCATATTTGTGGACCTATCTCACCATGCAGTTGTCATGATTCTGACTGAGAGGGAGAGGGTGAGGAGATTTATAGAGGGCCTTACTTATGGTATCAGGTTGCAGATGGCCTTAGATACTGAGGATGATATTTTTTCAACAGAGTTGTAGAGATTGCTAGACGAAATGATAGGATTCATGGTCAGGGCAGAGAGCCAGCGTCTGAGAAGAGGCCTCGTCATTCTGGTGGTTTTAGTGGTGCCTCATCTGAAGGCAAGGGTTCATTTGGTAGAGGATATCCTCCCAGGCCGATTCAGTAAGTGCTTCAAGTGGCACACGATGCTTCAGACAGTCGTGGGTTTTATAGGTCTCATCTTGGGCAGCTAATATTCAACATACCTTTAGCTCCTATTAGTGCACCACCGCTGCAGAGTTACTACAGTGGTCATTTAGGTCAGCAGGAATCATCTTAGAATCAGTAATTGCGCCAGCCGAGGGTTGCTTTGAGTGCAATGACGCATGACATAAATGGAGGAACTGTCTTAGATTGAGGATTAGTAGACCAAAACAAGGTACACGTTCCATAATTCGGGCACCGGTTTCTCCACCACCCACTCAACCAGCTGGAGGCGGGGGTTAGGCAGCCTGAGGTGGTGGTCTGACTGTAAAAGTTAAAGGCTATCATTTCTATGCATTACCATCTAGACTTGAGGAAGAGTCATCAGATGCAGTCATCATAGGTATTGTACCAATTTCCCATAGAGCTGCATCAGTTCTATTTGATCCGAGTTTCACTTATTCATATCTGTTATCCTATTTTGCTTCATATTTAGATATGTCTCATGATTCTTTGAGCGCCCTTGTCTATGTGTATATGCATGTTGGGGATTTTATCATGGTAGACCAGGTATATCGTACATGTTTGGTCACTATCCGGAGCTATCAAACTAGGGTAGACCTTCTATTACTTGATGTGGTGGATTTTCATGTGATCTTGGGCATGGATTGGTTGTCACCTTATCATGCTATTTTGGATTGTCATGCCAAGACTGTGACATTAGCCATGCCGGGGTTTCCTTAATTGGAGTGGAGAGGGGCTTCTGGCCATTCTACTAGCAAGGTCATTTCATATGTGAAGGCTCAATGTATAGTCGAGAATGGGTGTTTGACATATTTAGCATATATATGTGATCCTAGTGCGAAGGTTCCTTCCATGCATCTGGTTTCAGTTGTGCGCGAGTTTCCAAAGGTGTTTCCTACAGATTTGCGGGGGATGCCACCCGACAAAGATATCGACTTCTGCATTGACTTGGTTTTGGGTACTCAGCCCATTTCTACCCTACCATACCGTATGGACCCAGTTGAGTTGAAAGAATTGAAGGAACAGTTGCATGATTTGCTTGACAAGGGATTCACTAGACCTAGTGTCTCACCTTGGGCGCACCGATGTTGTTTGTGAAGAAGAAGAAAAGAACGATGAGGATGTATATAGATTATCAACAGTTGAAAAAGGTAACTCTCAAGAACAAGCATCTGTTTTCGAGAATTGATGACTTATTTGACTAGCTTCAAGGTGCCAAGGTGTTTTCCAAGATTTACTTGAGATCTAGCTACCATCAGTTGAATATTAGGGAATCAAATGTCCCTAAGATGAATTTTCGGACTCGGTATGGTCACTACGAGTTCTTAGTGGTGTCATTTGGCTTGACTAATGCCCCAGCATCTTTGTGGATTTGATGAACTGGGTGTTCAAGCCACATCTAGATTATTTTGTGATTATTTTCATTGATGATATTTTGGTTTACTCCTGCAGTCAAAAGAAGCACGAGCAACATCTCCTGATTGTAATTCAGACTTTAAGGGATCGTTAGTTATATGCCAAGTTTTCAAAGTGTGAATTCTGGTTGGACTCGGTCACCTTTTTGGGCCATGTTATATCGTCCGAAGGCATTAAAAGGATCCTAAGAAGATTGAGGTAGTTCATAACTGGACTAGACCTACTTCAGCTATAGTGATTCGGAGCTTCTTGGGTTTGACAAATTATTATTACCGGGTCATGGACGGGTTTTCATTTATCTTAACCCCATTTACTAAGTTAACCCAGAAGGGTTCTCTTTTCAAATGGTCCGATGAGTGTGAGTTGAGCTTTTAGAAGCTCAAGACTACTTTGACTACAGTCTTAATGTTGGTGTTGCCTACTGGTTTGAGATCTTACACTGTGTATTATGATGCATCGCGTATTGGCTTGTTGCGGTGTTGATGTAAGATGATAGGGTGATTGCTTACGCGTCTCGACAGTTGAAGGTTCCCGAGAAGAATTACCTTGTGCATGATTTAGAATTGGCAACCATTGTTCACACACTAAATATTTGGAGGCACTATCTGTACGATTTTCCTTGTGAGAGGTCTATACCGACCATTAGAGTCTCCAACATCTGTTCAAGCAGAAAGACCTTAATTTGAGGCAGCAAAGATGGTTAGAGTTGCTGAAAGAAAATGATATCACCATATTATATCATCTGAGGAAGGCTAATATAGTGTTCGATGCATTGAGTATGAAGGCTAAGAGCACGGGCATTTTAGCATATTTACTGACAGTAGATAGGCCACTAGCTATAGATGTTCAGGATTTGGCCAATTAATTTGTGAGATTGGATGTTTTGGAACCTATCCGGGTTCTTGCTTGTGTTGTAGCACAATATTCTTTGTTGGAGCGTGTAAAGGCTCGTCAGTTTAATGATCCTCACTTGTTGGTGTTGAAGGATACAGTGCGATAGAATGGTGCTAAGGAGTTGTGGTTTGAGATGATGGTGTTATGTGGTTTCAAGTCCGGATATGTGTTTGAAATGTTGATGGGTTGAGAGAGTTGATCCTGGAGAAGGCTCACAGTTCGCTCTATTCCATTCACCCAGGGGTCACGAAGATGTACCGTGACTTGAAACAATATTATTGGTGGCGGAGAATGAAGAAATATATTGTTGCTTATGTCTCTTGGTGTTTGAATTGTCACCATGTGAAGTACGAGCATTAGAAACTAGGTGGATTGACTCAGATATTGGAGATACCAGAGTGAAAGTGGGAGTGCATCACTATGGATTTTGTGGTAGGCTTACCACGGACCTTGGGAAATATGACACAGTCTGGGTTATTGTGGACCATTTGACTAAGTCCGCACACTTCATTCCGGTGATGACGTCCTATTCTTTAGAGTGGTTGTCTCAGATTTACATCCGGAATATTATCCGCCTGCACGATATGCCCATTTATATTATTTCTAACCAAGGCACGCAGTTCACATCGCATTTTGGGAGAGTCGTGCATCGTGAGTTGAGCACACGGGTTGAGTTGAGTACAACATTTCATCCTAAGACGAACATACATTTTGATCACACTATTCAGATCTTGGAGGACATGTTACGTGGATGTTTTATTGATTTCAGAGGTTCATGGGATCAGTTTCTACCGCTCGCAGAGTTTGCCTACAAACAACTATTAGTCGATCATCCAGATGACTCCATACGAGGCCTTATATGAGAGGCGTTGTTGTTCGCTGATTGGTTGGTTTGAGTCCGAATAAGCTAGATTATTGGGCACTGATTTGGTCCCTGATGCAATGGAGAAGTATAAGGTGATCCAAGAGCGACTTCGTACAGCTCAGTCCAGTAAAAAGAGTTATGCGGACCGGAAGATTTGAGATGTAGCTTACATGGTGGGTGAGAAGTTTCTTTTATGAGTGTCGCCTATGAAGGTCGTGATGCAGTTTTGGAAGATGGGAAAGTTGAACCCGAGGTTTGTTGGCCCGTTTGAGATCTTGGAGAGAGTTGCAGATGTTGCTTATAGGCTTGCATTGCCTCCTATCCTAGCAGGGGTACATACAATATTTTATGTTTCCATGCTTTGGAAGTACCATGAGGACATATCATATGTTTTGGACTTCATCACGATGCAACTTGATGAAAATTTGGCCTATGAGGATGAGCCGATGGCTATTCTAGACCGGCAGGCTCTTAAGTTGAGATCGAAGAGTTTTCCTTTTGTGAAAGTGAAATAAAGAGGTCAACCGATTGAGGAAGCTACGTGGGAGTCTGAGTCCGATATGCAGAGTTAGATACTTCAGCCTTTTTACTGGTCCAGGTACTTTTCTATGTCTGTTCGAGCACGAACGTTTCTTTTAGAAGTGGAGAATGTGACGATCCGATAGGTTGTTTTAAGTACTAGAATTAAGTTTAGTGTTCCGATACCTCATATAGATTCCTTTCTATTTATCGATTTGTGTGTGTGGTCCATGTTTTTTTTCCAAAAAGCGTTTATGTAAAATTTTGAAGAAAATATGATTTTTGGCCTAAAATAAGACTTGGGTTGACCACGGTCAATATTCTTGGTAAACAAGCTCAAATCGGTATTTTGATAACTTCAGTAGGTTCGTATGATGTTTTTGGAGTTATACGCATGTTTGGTTGGGGTATGTGGTGACCCAAACGCATTTCAGTGCATTATGTGTGAAATTGAGAAAATTGAGTTTAAGTTTAAGATTTCTTGAGTTTTGATGATTGATTCGGTATTTGATGTTATTTTGATGATTTGAGGTAGTGATCAAGTTGAAGGATGTTATTACTCTTGTATTCATGTTCGGTTTGGAGCCCGAGGGGCTGGGGTGAGTTTCAGGTGGTATCAGATGAATTTGGATGATTTTTGAACTGTTGGTGCATTCTAGTTGTTAGTGTTCAGTTGCAGATCTCACATTTGCAAGGTTTGTCTCGCATTTGCGGTCAATAGATCACATTTGCAAGCATATTCTAGGGGTTGGGTCTTCGCTTATGCAAAGAATGAGTCACTTTTGCGAGGGTTGATGTGTTTTCTTTTTCGATTCTGGAATCGTATTTACGATGTAGTGTAATGTTGCGAAGCTTCGCATAGCTTGCAAATGCGAAGGGGGAAACCTACGCAATAAGAAGGTTATGTCGCGTGACTTTTGTGCACCCGATGCACTATTTGCAGTTGCGACTAGTGTCTTGCATTTGTGGACATCGCATTTGCGAACAAGACACCACAAATGCTATGTCTTCAGTTGGGTAAAAGAGGAAAAATTGAGACTTAGCTCATTTCACACCATTACTCAACGCCAAACACTCTAGAGGCGACTTTTGAAGAACGTTTTCTTCCCAAATTCATTAAGGGACTCTAATTTATTTTCTATCAGATGCCCATTACTTTTTATGAGTTTTTAACATCAACTCTAGGAATTTCTTGGTAGAAATTAGGGGTTTTGGGTAGAATTTAATGATTCTATAAAATTGAGATTTAGACCTCAAATTGAGGTTGGATTTTGAAATAAATTACATAACCCCGCTCGGGGGAGAGTGGGTAATCGGGTTCTGGTCTGTATCTCGGATTTGGACCAAGCGGGCCTAGGGTTGACTTCTGTTGACTTTTTCAATTTCATCAAAGATTGAACTTTTTTCATTTGTGGATAGTTTCTAAAGCTTATTTTGAATTGTTTGAACGGTATTTTCCTAGATTTGATTGGCTTGGAGGCTTGTCCGAAAGGAAAAGCTGTAGTTGATTGTTGAGTTGGTTTCAAAAAGAGGTAAGTGTCGTGTCTAATTTTGACTTGAATGAATTAGGACTTGTTGGTCTATACATTACATGAATTGTGTGTGGGAACGACGTATATGCTAGGTGGTGGGCGTATATGCGTTGTCATCGGTTAAAGCATGTGGGTTGGGATATTTACCTTTACACGTTTTTTATTCCATTTTATATTTCGTTACATGCCTTAATTGCTACATGTCCTTAATTGTTATCCATAACTTACTTGTTATTTGTTAGTATTAAATTGCTACTTGTTACGGTTTATTTATTCCTCACTCAATACCTATTTATCTTCTATATGTTCCTACTTGTATTAATTGTATATCTTCATTGTCTCATGTCTTTACTTGCCATTATTGCCTTTACGTTACTCGTTGCAATTTATTGTGTTATTCTGATAATGCGATCCATTTAACTATTCTTGTATTAAGGTTTGTGATTACGAGGTATTGGCTATTCTCCGTTTGTACTGGTAGTTCCTTGATGTTCCATACGCTTCATTTCCCTTTTTGTGTTAAGATTACGTTATTAGTTGTGTTAAGTGGTTTATGTTACTGAGTTGATATTGTATATGGGTTGCGCGCTGCAACATTAATGAAATGAATTGACATTGGTATTGGATCGTGCGCCGCAACAGAGTATGATGTGTTGTACGTATTTTATCTCGATACTGTGATATGATGTTATTCTAGGGCCCTCTGGTAGTTGACTTTTGGGTATGTTTTTATGAGTTTACTACTTTATCTCTATTTCTGTATTCTGTTATTATTATTATTATTATTCGTATAGATTTATAGTGAGTGTCTTGTCATAGCTTCGTCAGTACTTCGCCGAGGTTAGGCTCGACACTTACAGAGTACATGGGGTCGGTTGTAGTCATACTACACTTATGCACTTCTTGTGTAGATCTCGGTGTTGGTCCCAATGGTGCGTAAATGAGTTCGCTCGAATGGAATTGCTAGGAGACTTGAGGTAGAGCTGCTTGGCGACCGCAGTCTTTGAAGTCCCCCTTCTATCTTGTTTTACAGTTATTCTAGTTTTTGACAGTTATATTTCATTTCAGACCATGTTTGTAGTATTCTAGACGCTCATGTATTCGTGACACTAAATTTCTGGCATTAGTACAGACCGTGCTATTTATGCATTTATCATATGTATTTAGGTTTTTACCAATCTTTAGTTATTATTACTATTCTGTTTTCAAATGTTAAAAATGGATAATTAATTAGCTAACGTTGTCTTCTTTAGCAAGTGGATGTTAGGCGCCATCAAGATCCCACAGTTGGGATTTCGTGTAATGTATGACTACGACTACAACATATAATCAAATATACAAATAACTCAACATGTCAAAATAAGGTGTCAAATACCTAGACATAATTTTTAACATGAATTAAAAAGTTCAAATAGTTATATAAACAAATGAAGCATACCAAAATGTATCTAAACGAGGCATGAAGAAGTCTAAAATTTTGTACTCCAAGCTTGAAAAATCTTATTATCCGCATATACGCTCGTCATCTCATATATGAGTACCCCTTAAAATATTGTACGTAGCACGTAATTTTATTTTAGGAAAGATTCCCTTAGTCGAGGTTAGCCACGAAATTTACCTTCTATGGAATAAGCTTCACCTTCAATTTTTGTTCTATTTTCTCTATGGCCTCCCAAACGTCCACAATCCAGTCAAATAATATTTAACAAGGTAGCCGTAGGAATCAGTCCCACATGAAAAAGATTCAGTCTTTATTAAAATTTTAAAATCAACAAAAGTAGTTCACACCCATATGGTCAAAACCCGAGACCAATGTCAAATCTCGGTGAGCCATAACTTTTCGAGTCCATATTTGTAATTTGATTTAAAATTCGAGTCCAAATTGGTATTCAAAAATATAAAATTCACCCTCTTAAGTTTTGGTTAAAAATCTCACTTTCTCTTATTATTCATGTCTTTGATGAGATCTTGCGATTAGATTTATGTATAAACCATATATTTAGGCTAGAATCACTTACCCCAAGCTTGTAAATGAATATCTAGGTCAAATCCCTTCAAAATGGTGAGGACATGCACTGTTGGATCCGATGATCAGAAACCCAAGCCCCTAGAGCACATACCCGAGCTGCGATAGAGGAGCCACTAGTAGCTACAGTTTGGGGGCAGGAACCCGAGGCGCCTGTTTCCACCCCTGCACTTCAAGAGACCCTCACAACCTCCCGGTGAGGTGGGTGCTAAAACCAGCAACTCTTTCTAAAAATTGTGCAATCTTCTCCAAAAGCACATAATGAACTTGAGCATCTTGGGTCTTAATTTGAACGTACGTACAAGTCCAAAATAATCATATGAGCCTATTGGAAGCTTCATTCCTTTAACCTAAGCTCGTTTACTCAAAATATAATTTTGGTTAACTCTATAAACTTTAAGGCTTCAAGTTTGAAAATAAGTGTCCGGAAATGCACTCGAGCCCTTTAGGACCCAAACCACTCACACCCCCAGGTCATAAATAACTAAATAAACCTACAATAAGTCTCAAACTAATAAAACTAATCCTAGAACTCAAAACGATCAATTGTCTCATTACACCTTTATGCTAGCTCTGCCCCTGCATACTTCACACTTTAAAGAGAAGTTTTCTAAATGTCTTGTAGCCACTCGAATATAAGTATAGACGCCATCATATCGATTCACAAGACTCTACTATACATTGCTCCTGACTCGTAAAACTTATAAACCTATAGTTCTGATACCACTTTATCACGACCTAAATTCCCAACATCGTGATGGCACGTAACCCAAACTACTAGGTGAGTAACAAGCATAACCAATGAATCCAGTTACCATAGATAAATAAAAAAGTCTAAACATGGATAATATCATAACATAAGTCTATATATAATAATACATAAGTGCAAAATATCTAAATACATCCCCAAGAACTGGTAGTACAAGTTATGAGCTACTACAACCGAAGAATACATAAGTCTGGACAAACACTTTCTATAATAAAAAAAAGAAGAGAAAAGTAACTCCAAGGAACTTCAGATGAATAAGTAACTCTACCTCGAGTCTCCAAGTATCAGTCCAACGTTATCTCCTGGATCCCGCTGGTTCGAGAGACTAAATCCACATAACAATATGCTAAAATATAGTAGGATTAATAATCAATATGTGCTCAGTAAGTAATAAGTCTAACCCTGCCACGACCAAAATCCCACCAAAGGCCATGATGTCACCTAACCCACTTGCTAGGCAAGCCAACACTCACAACAATAACAAAATTCAATTTTAAGTCATTAAATGGTTCATAATATAAATAATAAAGCAGAATATGACATAACTCAAATATCAAAACTGTCTCATAAACTCTCCCGAAACACGAGTGTCACAACTAGTCACAAGCTTCTAATAAGATTACAAGATCTCAACTGAATACAAGGTTTGTTCGAAAATGACAAAGACACAAAGACAGATATAAAGAGTAGGAAGGGGAACTCTATGTGCTATATATCAAATCAAGTAAGCAGCTCACCACGAAGTCTCCTATTAGCACTTCTACTCTATTGGGTGAATACCACTAAAACCAGCCTTAGAACCTGCACAAATTAGGCAAAAGTTTAGTATGAGTACAAAACTACAGTACTCAATAAATATCAAGTCTAGCCTCAAAGGAGTAATGGCGAATGTTCAATAGTCATACTTACTAACAACTCAATGATCAAAAGAGTCATGAATAACATATGGAATAAAGCATGATATTATCAAAACACGTCTACTAGTGTCACGACCCAACTCTCATAATAGGTCATGATGGCGCCCAACAATGCTGCTAGGCAAGCCAACGAGCGTACCTCCAACTTAATTTTCCTTTTTAGATTTGAAAATAAGAAATTTCATTAAATAATTAGAATTAAATTAAAAACCCATGGAAACATACATAATTGTATACCAAAATACCGAGTAAGAATAATACATAAAACGAAGTGATAACAATAATAAGTACAACTGTGAACATCCACAAGAAGCTCCTAAAATCTGGTGTCATAAGTGCAAGAGCATCTACCAGAATATACAATACTACTACAACAATTGTCTGGAATAGGAAATAGACATCATATAAGAAATGAATAGATCAGGGACTCTGTGTGCTACGGATCGTAACATAGAGAGCAGCTCACCACAAAGTCTCCTTAGCAACTGCGCATACGCGCCCACATGACCACCAAAGTACCTGTCTCAGTACCTGCACAGTTAGTGAAGAAGTGTATTATGAGTTCATAAATCAATGTGTACCCAATAAAAATCTTGACTAAACCCAAAGAAGTAATGACAAGGGTCGACATCGACACTTACTATTGGTCCAATAAATCAAGTACAGTGTAATTAGACATGTATGAAGCATGGAAAGTAAAACAGTGAAAGCAGATAGGTACATAAAATGATCCTCAACTGAAGGGTAAACACAAGTCCTAAAATACCAAATACTTCCTCATATGGAATACAAAATGGTCAACACCAAATCAAATATCACATCTCAAGTCAAGAAGACTCATAAGTACGTTGACTTCTTATCAACTATTTCACACGACTCTACCGAGGTGAACTACCCGATCCTATAGGAGTAATGACACGATATCCTGTCGTGGCGTACGACCCGATCCCATAATAATAGTGTACACTGCCGAGGTCGTATGTCCCGATCTTGATGCATCTCATAATACTGCTGAGGCATTTATCCCAATTCCATAGAAAAAGTGAAAACTTTGACGGTTCACTAGCCCCACTCACGGATATATATGTGAATTATGAAATTTAAGAGACTTTGGACAATTTCGTACAACACAGGATAAATCCATAAAAGAAAGTATAAGTTCCATGACTAACCAAGTAGCTCCTCAAGTATTTAATATAGCAAGGTTCAATACTCTATACAAGTCCACTCTCATGCTAAATATCATAATTAAGGCATGTAAACAGGCAAGAATAACTCAAATAGCACAATTAGAGCATGGCGTGAGTCTAGGTCTAGCTGGGCCTAATCAGGAATTCTAGCATACATATGGACACTCGTCACATCATACGTGCGTAGCCCCCATAACATGTAGCACATAACAGATATAACACCTATGGGGTATATTTCCCCTCACAAGGTTAGACAAGACACTTAACTCACTCCGTAATCCGATAACTGGCTCCAACACCTCTCTACCACCTCAAACTAAAGCCAAATGATCTGAAACTAGTAAAAGAATGTGCAAACCAGTCAAAATAAATCCAGAAACTCGTAATCAATTAGAAATAATCCCCAACTCTACATGAAAGGTCTACAAAGTCAACCCCCGAGCCCACACGCCCCGATTCTGAAAATGATTGAAGGTAAATGCTACCCATAGCACCACAAACTCAAATATAAAATGTATTCCCAATTCCATGTCTAATTTCGTAGTCAAACTTCAAAAATATCATATCTAGGTTTTCTTCCAAATCCCATAATTTTTACCAATTTTCATATTAAAATCCATATATAATCCTTGTATCTAACTTGCAACAAGTGGGATTCACTTACCTCATGATAGATGATGAAAGTGGCTCTTCAAAATCTCCCCAAAATCGGCTCGAATGTGAGAAATGAGATAAATATGATCCAAGTCCCGATTTGTTAACTTATACACTACCCAGGCATTGCCTATCGCAATCACGATCCAAGCCTCGCGATTGTGAAGCAAAAGCATTCATGCTTACCAAAATTGCTACGTAATCGCGTCTGACTTTCTGCGATTGCGAATCACGAACAACCCTTTCACCACGAATGCAGGAAATCTTCGCGTTCGCGAAAACAACCTCACCTAGTCCAGCTCCAATTGCTGCATGGATGTAGGACTCCACACGCGAACGCGATGTTCAAGCCCAGGACACTACGCGATCGCGAAGTCTCACCTGTGAACGCGAAGAACAACATACCCCCATCTCAGATCACTCTTCGTGATCGCGTATCCCCTTTGGCGATCGTGGCGCATACCAAAAATACCAGAAACCAATAACTACAAAACTTAGAGAAATGATCTGAAACCATCCCGAAATGCACCAATGGCCCTCAGGAACCTGTCCAATCATACCAACAAGTCCCAATACTTTATCCAAACTTGTCCAAAGGCTCGAAACACGACGAATAACATCTAAATCACGAATTGACGATCAAAAACTTCTCTTAACATTCAAATATTCAAACTTTGCCAAACGCGTCCGAATACCACTTAGACATTCCAGATCACGATCAAACTTCACGCACAAGTTCTAATCAATAAAACAAACCTATCCAAGGTCTTGGACATCGCCCAGAGCCCGATAACACCAAAGCACACTCCAACTCAAACTTAATAAATTTCAAAACCTTCAAAATGCAAACTTATGATATTAAGCGCTGAAATGCTCCCAAACCATCTGATACTCAACCCGAACATACGCCCATGTCCGAAATCACCTTGCGAACATATAGGAACCTTTAAATCTCGATTTCAAGGTCATTTAGTTAGAAGTCAAACCTTGGTCAACTCTTCCAACTTAAAACTTTCGGATTGAGAATTATTCTTCCAAATAAAATCCGAACTTCCCAAAAATCAAAACCAACTACATGTGCAGGTCATAATACGTAAAGTGAGGTTACCCAAGGTCTCAAACCACTGAACGACATGCTAAAGATCATAACGACCAGCCGGGTCGTTACATTCTCCCTTACTTAAACATACGTTCGTCTAACGTGCTAAGAACCGTTCCACAGTTTCCAAAATCACTGTATAACTCCTCGTGCACCTTCCCGTGCCACCATATCCATATGAGTATATTAGCTCAACTTAGACCGGAAATCCCTCCTACTACCTTAGCCCACAAGACTTAGAACCAAATTCCAACATTCAAAATTATATTTTGCATACATACACCATATCAATCTCCACAAGCTGTACCAAAAAATACATATACACCTTACTCGTAACTGAACGATGAACCACATAATTCATATGTCCATAGTAACATCTTCTAACCACACTAGCTGCAATTTTCGGATCCGGTACCTATAATATACCTCATGACATATAAAATTGTATTCCAAACGTAGCAATTCTACAATGATGAAAGAGAGGTGCAGACTCTCATAACCATCATTTAAACAAATAAAACCCGGGGTTATTCCGTTTTACAACAACCATTGCCATATTTGGAACTGATTAGAGGCATACTCCCTCCAAACATACATTGTACAAATCCGTTTGTGCTAATTCCATGTCCAACAACCTTGTTCACCTTGTACAATATGTTCGAGAAATAAGCCACATCAAACGCTGTCTAAAATTTCCTATGAATTCATCAAGGCGCCAACAAACCACAACTCAAATATGACCAATAAGAATAAGCGAACCTGAGTACAGAAGTATCCAACCCGCATAATAAATAAAACAACCAAAAAAATACCATGAACCTATCCCCCAGATGAGAAGTAAAACACACAAAATAGCATATAGAATCATAGACAAATCTCACCATTGCGGCATGCATCCCGATCCAAATATGATACCGTTGCAGCGCGCAATCGATATAAACATCATACCTGTGGCGGCGTGCCACCCGATCCACACATAATCAATCTACATGGGAACACCCATCGAGCCAAGAATGATCATACTCAATAGATACCTGTATAACAACCACAATCATGCCAAGTGCACAAACATAACCCTCTTGCGCTACAAAAAGGCCAAGCACGGCTAAGGTGCATTAAACAACAAGCATATCGAGAGCTATCTCGCTTATATAACACAACAAGCTACACAGGATCACAACATGCGTGTGAATAATCAAGATACCTCATAAGTCACAACCCACATGGCATAAATGAGTAACACGTGAAATAGACGATGACAGGAATACCATCCACCATGCCCGATAGCTTATTCATAAGCAATGCTATGTTGAATAAACATATCTGATATGGTGTAGAATATAAATTCACATTAGGCCTACCAATGGACCCTAAAGCCAATTCCGATCATCCCAAAATAGTTCAATAACCTCCTAAATATCCACAATGACCCTATCCATGACATATACGATCAACTGTCAAATCCGAAACAAACTTCCATAGTCCGCAACCAAAGGAACTGCGCATCTCTCAGCCATAAGCTCTCCAATCTACGACATCACTGGAACCTCCATACCTGATCTTAATCCTAACCACTTAATGACTGATACATCACACCTACACAATCATCCCGTGGGAGATACTCCCACAATCTTCCACACCGGGTAACAAAATCTTCACACCCATAGGTACCAACCATGTTATTTATGTAGTTCCAATAAAGATTCCGGAAGTCAATGCACAATGCCCCTTCCATAAAATTTCCATTCTTAAGAAACACTAGAACAACGCCAGTACATTCTAAACATCTGAAATCTTCCCCTGCTCCTCTGAGCTCGTGACATCCCTGCCATAACTGAACTGAAACCTTGAATTATCATCCCCAAATGCACACACTCAACCTCCTGATAGTTGCACCATCTTCTCAAGTGATCCAAGCCCCACATCATAGTATATGCGTCCCATTGGATAAAAGGTAGAACTCCTCATAGGAACTTCATCAAAAATCATGCAACTCCTAACCTTCTCACAGGAGGTAGCCCACTTGCATAACCCCATATTGACATCTTCCAACAACATTACCCTGGTTATAACCACTATGAATTAAGTTATTCCTCCAAAGTCCACACTCGTCCACCGGGGGTAAGAGTCCACTCATTTCATTAACATCAACTGAAGGTCTAACAATTTGTTTAATACCTGTGGCTATATTGCATCCCCAAACAACAATGAAGCACTCATATTCCTTTACATTCCAAGCAAACACTTTTCATCACGTTAGAACTTCCTAAGTACAGAAGCCACCACCTCAAAAAAAATACACAGACGTAGTTGTCCTCCATGACCCCAAATCGCACTAAGCTTTCTCAGCGCATGTGGCTATCCTACCACAAATTCCACACGATATGCTACTATTCCCACTCTGATTTAGCCATCTTCCTATAAACTACTCGATCCTTTCTGCTCTTGCTTGAACTACTAACAATTCAACCACTGGGAGACATATCCCACCATGTCCCCTTCTCATCACCCGTCA
The DNA here is from genome assembly GCA_005239505.1 of Nicotiana paniculata. Lineage (NCBI taxonomy): Eukaryota > Viridiplantae > Streptophyta > Magnoliopsida > Solanales > Solanaceae > Nicotiana > Nicotiana paniculata. The sequence continues at coordinate 45,748 of ML326864.1, forward strand.
CTAATCATGCTGCCCCAATCACGATCCATCCCCGTAGCACCTGAAAAAATAGGTTGCCATCAACTCTAATCTTCCTTATGGATCATCTCCCTCGAGCCATCAATACTGCAAACACCGATGCGACCCTGAAATTGCAATACACCGTCATCTCAAATAACCTCTTCTTAGATACTACTCTGCAACACTGTGTCCCTCGAAGGTAAGTAAATGAAGAGCCTCATACTGACGAACCTTATGGCGCTTAACAAGGATGACCCAACAACACACACAAGAATGAAACCAAGTTCGGAAATATCTAAACTCGTGATTCCATCAACGAACGCTTGAAAATCTATAGTCAAATTGCCCCTCCTCCACTGGAATTCGGTGCCAGAACTCTCAATCATGAATCGAATAATCCTCCTCCTGAATCATTCACTACCACATAACATAAGTGAACACCCTACCATCCATATGAACACTGCGTGATACCAATGCTAGAAACATCACAACATATCGTGTATAGCCCTGAATTTATGGGCAATACCAACACTGGACTAAAATGATTGAACACCCCGCCACATAGCGACGATAGTAGTCTGCCATCATAATGCGGGGAAAAGCATCCTGCACCACATATCTAGCATCTCCACAATTAGTCAGTTCCCAACTGATATCGAGTGCTCAAAATTGTACTCGAATGAGTAGGAAGGAGCTGAAGACATAAGCTTCAGCGTAATCAAATCGCATGACAAGGAATCAACCAAAGGAAGTTCTCTTAAAAACCCTGTAGCCTCTCGAAGATAAGTATAGACGTTTCCGTACCGATCTGTAAGAATATACTAGACTTAGTCATGACTCGTGAGAACTAAGTGAACCTAGTGCTCTGATACCAAGCTGTCACAACCCAAATCCCATAATAGGTTGTTACGGCGCCCAACAATGTTATTAGGAAATCCAACATGCATACATCAAACTTAATTATCCTTTTTAGCTTTTGAAATTCGAAATTTCACTAAATAATTAGAATTTAATCCAGAACCCATGGAAACATATGTATTTCTTGACAAAAATACCGAGTACAAATAATACATAAAATGAAGTGATAATAATAATAAGTACAACTATAAACATGCACTAGAAACCCCTATAACCCAGTGTCACAAGTGCATCATCATCTACTAGAATATAATACTACTACAATGGTTGTCTGGAAAAGAAAATAGACAGTACACAATAAATGGATTGATCAATGCTCTGTGTGCTGCGGATTATAACATAGAGAGCAGCTCACCATAAATTCTCCTCAGCATTTGCGCCTACACGCCAAAAGTACCTGTCATATTACCTACACAGTTAGTGCATAAGTGTAGTATAAGTACATAAATAAACACGTTCCCAGTATCTTGCCTAACCATGAAGAAACAATAACGAGGGGTTGACATTGACACTTGTTATTGGTCCAATAAATCAAGTACAATATAAGTAGGTAGGTACAAAACATGGAAGGTAAAACATTAAAAACAGGTATAGGTACATAATACGATCCTCAACAAAAGGGTAAGCACGAAGTTCTCAAATACCAAATACTTCCTCAAATGAAATACATAATGGTCAACACTAAAAAAATGTCACATCTCAAGTCAGGAAGACTCATAAGTACGCTGATTCTTTATCAACTATTTTGCATGACTCTACCGAGGCGAACAACCCAATCCCATAAGAGTAATGGCACGATATCCTGCTGCGTCGTACAATGCGGTCCCATAATAACATTGTACACTGCAGAGGTCGTACAACCCGATCTAGATACATCTCATAATACCGCCGAGGTGAACAACCCGATCCCATAATGATATTACTAAGGCGTTCAACCCGATCCCATACGAATATTAAATACTTTGACGAGTCACAAGCCCCACTCACAAATATATGTGTGAGTTATGAAATTTAAGAGACTTCAGACAATTTCATACAACATGGGATATATCCTTAAAAGAAAGTATATGTTCCACGACTAACCTAGTAACTCATCAAGTATTTAAGATAGAAAGGATCGATACTCTATACACGTCTAGTCTCTAGATAAATATTATAATTAAGGCATGGAAAACTGGGAAGAATAACTCAAATAACACAATTAGAGCATGGCTTGAGTCTATGTCTACCCGGACCTAATCACTAGCATATGCACAAACACTCATCACCTCATACGTGCGTAATTCCCCCAACATGTAGCACATCACAAATATAACACCTACGAGGTAAATTCTCCCTCATAAGGTTAGACAAGATACTGACTTTGCTCTGAAATTCGATAACTGGCTCCAACGCTTCTCTAGCACCACAATCCAATACCAAACAATCCGAAACTAGTCAAAGAACGTGCAAACCAATCAAAATATATTCCAAAATTTTTAATTTAATCAATTAGAAATAATCCCAACTCTACACAAAAAGTCAACAAAGTCAATCCCAAGGCCCACGATCCTGGATTCCAAAAGATTTCGAAGATAAATATTACCCATAGCACCACACACTCAAATATATAATTAATTCCCAATTCCATGTTTAATTTTGTGGTCAGATTCCTAAATTACCATTTCTATGGTTTCTTCCATAATTCCCAATTTCTACCAATCTCAACGTTAATATCCATACATAATCCATGTATTTAACTTGCAAAAAGTGGGGATCACTTACCTCATGATAGATGATGAAAATGGCTCTTTAAAATTGCCCTAAAATCGGTTCCAATGTGAGAAATGAGATAAAAATGAGCCAAGTCCCGATTTGTTAACTTATAAACTGCCCAGGCGATGGCCATCACGATCGAGGTCCAAGACTCACAATCGCGAAGCAAATATATTCATGCTGACAAAAATAGTCTATGCGATTGCGTATGACCTTCCATTATCGCGAATCACGAACAACCCCTTCACCGCGAACACAAAACATCTTTGTTTTTCACGAAGACAAATTCACCAAGCCCACCTCCAACTGCTACACGAATAGGGAACTCCACACGCGAATACGATGTTCCAACCCAGGAGATTACGCGATCGCGGAGCCTCACCTGTGAATGCAAAGAATAACAACTCCCAGCTCAGATCATTCTTCGCGATCGTGTCTCCCCTTTGGCGATTTCTATGCATACCAAAAATACCAAAAACCAGCAACTGCAAAACATAGAGAAATGGTCCTGGACCCTATCCAATCATACCAACCAGTATCAATACCTTATCCAAACTTGTCCAAAGGCTTGAAATTCTACGAATAACATCAAAATCAAGAATCAATGATCAAAACCTTCTCTTAACTTTCAAATATTCAAACTTCACTGAACGTGTCCGAATCCCACTTAGACATTCCGTATCACAACCAAACTTCACGCACAAACTCCGATCAATAAAATGAACCTATCCAAGGTCCCACAACACTACAAGAAGTCCAATAACACCAAAACACACTCCAAGTCAAAGCTAGTAAATTTCAAAACCTTCAAAATGCAAACTTCCGATATTAAGTGCCTAAATACTCCTGGATCATTTGATATTCAACCTAAACATATGCCCAAGTCCGAAATCACCTTATGAACCTATAGGAACCTTCAAATCCCGATTCCAAGGTCATTTAATCAAAAGTCAAACCTTGGTAAACTCTTCCAACTTAAAGATTCCGAGTTGAGAATTATTCTTCAAAATGAACTCCAAAATTTCCAAAATTCAAAACCAGCTACACGTGCAGGCCATAATACATAAAATGAGGTTACCCAAGGTCTCAAACCATTGAACGACATGATAAAGCTCAAAACGGCCAGTCTGGTCATTGCAAAGAGTAGAAACACAATAAAGCTGAGATATAAACATCCTCTTCAAATAGGTGATATCACACAATATTAAATATCTCAATATTTCACAATCATTTATTAGTCAATCAACAGTCATATAAATATAAGATCCACTACATGAGTCTAAGCTACCAATTCATACTCACAATCCAATACCAATTCTTACCGCACAATCCTGTAAATCCAACATTGACGAAGTTTCCAAATCAATACCAATCTGAGTATCTGTGCTCACAGGGCCCGAAATAACATGGGTAATCACTTGAATGCTTCCAAATTAAGAATTATTCTTCAAATCAACTCCAAACTTCCCAAAATTCAAAACCAACTACACTTGCAGATCATAATACATAAAGTGAGGTTAACCAAGGTCTCAAACCGTTGAACCACATGCTAAAGCTCAAAACGACCATTCAGGTTGTTACAACTAGTAGAAACACAGTAAAGCTGAGATATAAATATGCTTTTCAAACAGGAGATAAAACACAATATCAAATATCTATATCTTTCACAATCATGATATTAGTCAATCGATAGTCATATAAATATAAGAGCCACTGCATGAGTCTAAGCTACCTATGCATGCTCACAATCCAATACCAATTCTCACCACACAATCCCATAAATCCGACATTGACGAAGTGTCCAAACCAATACCAATATGAGTATTTGCGCTCACAGGGCCCAAAATAACATGAGTAATAACCTGACACCAGAGAGATGATACCAAATCCAAGCGTCGTTGCAGCGTGGATGCAACCCGATCCACACATAATAATATTGTACTAATAATAATATTACCGTTTCAGGATGCAACCCGATCCACACATACTACCATTGCGGTGTGCAACCCGATCCACACATAATACCGTTGCAGCACAATACCCAATCTACACAACATCATCAATAATCAATATCCTCTCATAATGTCCACAATGCCAAAAATTCTCTTCTTTTTACAATATTCAACTCTCCAGCTCATAAATATAAGTATGTTGTGATATAATTAAAGGTACTGAATTATAATAATAGAAATGCAAATAAAAATACATATGGCTAAAATATGGCTATGTCTAACTAGGTAATTAAATTCATCTCGACAATTTATTAAGTGATTTCATCATTAAAAAGTATTTTCATAATATTTAAAATGAATGAAATAAGCTATTTAATCACCAAATCATGAATTAATAAGACAACTATGTGACTACGGCTCGACAAAGAAGCTAAATTTGGTAAACACTCATTTATGCCCATTTCAAAAAGTCATTATCCTAAACATGCTTCTAAAAAATAATTACAGGTCATTACATAGTCATAGAATCAATAAAACATGAATAATAAGCTCACATAGTCCAAAAAGACATAGTCATAAGACAAGAATTTACTGGATATGGTCATAGTATAGTAACGTATATACACTCGTCACCTTGCGTATAAGTGGATCCTAAATCGAGCAACAAGTAGCAAATAGAATATCTATGAGGAGAATTACCTCTTACATAGACATATGAATTTCCTCTCAAATCAATCTCCAAATAAGTCAAATCTAGTGAAATACTACTCAATAACATCAAACATAGCCATATGAATCAATTTCAAAGAATAAAGTTTCAACCTTTGATCAAATCCCCAAAAGTCAACCACGGGCCCACATGGTCACAACCCGAGTCAAGGGGTAGATCCGACTAACCATAACCCCACAAGTCAAAGTATGTGATTAGAATCTAAAATTGAGTCGAAATTGACTCCCAAATTCTTAATTTAGTCTCTCCAAAATAGAAGACAAATCCCCAAATATCTCTTTAATACAGTTGACCTAGGTTTATTTCACTCGGGTTTTGTATATCCCTTTGTCTATTGGCACTTCTCTATAGGTCTAACTCATCATAGTTTTCAGGATTCCTTTGATTGCCATGTTTGGACAATCAATTGGTTATCAACCATCATTCTGGAGGTAAGGTTTATGCCCCCTCCTTTTTTGTAATTTCTTGTTTATGTATATATAAAATATGGCCTAGTCACCATTCCTAGTGGATTTACAAAAACAAAACTCCATGATTAAAGGGTAAAATTCCATAGGAGGCGCAGAGGAGTGATTATATAGCCAAGGCACAGAGGCAACACTACTGGTGCTATTGTATCCCTTATTTGTACTCTTCCTATGTGGTTCTTTTATTGCTTTTTAGTATTAATAAAACTAGCCCTAGGTACTGCCTAGTGGATTGCCTAAAAAAAAAAAAATTCCATAGCAAAAAGAACTCGAAAACCCGCGTGAGGAGGAGAGCTTTGGCGATTGGAAATCAGTGACGACTAAAGCACGAAGGTCTCGCGAGCCTTCAATAGCTACTCTGTCTACTGGTCAGCCTCCCCATGAGGTTGGTCAATCGTCAAACACCTCCTAATACCACCCCAATCCATTACAGAATTACGCAAAATTGTTACAACCAAAAACATTAAATGTGCCCATGCAAACCCTAGCTCAAATACCAATCAAATCTGTCGAGTTCTTACACGCGGAGCCTATAATCAGGTGGAACAAATAAGAAGTAAAACAATCGATTGTTCAAAAAAGGATTACAATTGGCAGTTCTTGGAAAATTTCTTTTGGGAAGCGTGTGATCACTAAGTTACGTAAAGTAATCCCATACAGTGTGAATTAAAGGGAGCCTGTTCTATTAGTCTAATTGAAGATAACCATATGTTGATTCGACTGTCCTTAATGGAAGATCATGTTTGTCTACTATCGAAGTCTACACTCTATTTGAAATCCCAAGGTGAGATGTGGTAGATGAGGTGCACCAAGTGAAATCCATGGTGGAAACCTGGCGAAGAAATGCCAGTTGTTGTAGCTTGGATCAGTTTTCCAAAGTTGCCACCTAATTTCTTTGGTAAGGAGTTTGTTTTTTCTTTGGCAAGTGCAGTAGGCAATCCATTACATGTTGATTTTGCTACTCAAAATGGTACTAGATCAAGCTGTGCTAAAGTAAAGGTTGAGGTTAATCTACTATCTAAGTTTCCATAAAGAATTTAGATTGTAGAAGACGAAGATGAGTCTGTGCCTGAGCAGTTTAAGTGGATCAAAATTAAATACGACTACATGCCTAAACACTATAAAACATGAAATAAGAAAGCCACAATGGGACAGAGTGCTGGGTAATCACCCAGAATTGCACAGGAGATTTGAAGAAGGTAGTGATGATGGTAACAAAGCAAAGGAACTGGTAAGGTCTACAGCTAACACCACAAAGGTGTTGGCTAGTGGAAAAGTATTGAGAAAACCTATTCCTAATCCGGCAAGGTAAGAGTGGATGCAAAGGAGAAATAATATCAAAAAGAGAAGAATGGTTATATTATTGGTGATGGCAAGGAGAAAGAGGATGGCAAATTTAAAGGAAAGGCTAATGAAGATGCAGTAGCAACCAAGAACAAGTTTGATGCATTAGAGGTTGAAGAAATTGATCACCCAACTTTGAGGATCACTGATGGCAAAAAAGATAATAAGTCCAAGGAAAAGGAGAATAATCAATTGATCAATGGGGCCAAGAATGCACAGGAGAAGGAGAAGTTGAAGAATTCCAGCTCTAATCCTAAGATCACTGGGATTAGTGTAACGGCTAAGGAAGGAAATCCTAATCCTAATGGAGAAGGGACTCAAAAGGCAACAACTCTATCAATCTTAGTCCTAATGTTAATGGGAATGGAGATTATATTAAGGAAAGAAAGGACAGTGGTTTGGGTTACTAGAAGATTTGGGACAGCTCGTGAAGTCATAAATGTTATACAAACTATTCATGCCAAGATATACCATCATAAACTATAGATGATAATTCAAGGGGAATTGGAGCTACTGAAGTTACAAGTGATAGAAGGAGGTCACGGGGAAGGGAGTTGAGGAGAAGGATATCAATAATGATGCTAATAAGAATGCCAATAACATAGCTCTAGCTAGCAGCCAACGAGCTAAGAAGCAAGGTCTTATCCAAATATAGTCTATAGTAAATCGTAATGCACAGGAAATTAGGGTTGAAGATTTACAAGCACCAACGAGGCAGCATGCTACAAGGTCAATTGGAGCAGTTAATGGCTCACCTAAGGAAGATAGAATTGATGAGAATGTTGGTAGAGAAGCTACATGGAAGGATCTAGGTAATGAAACATTAAACTCTAGTTTAGCTGAGAAGTTTTCCTATGAAATTACAGATCATTTGAGGGATGGAGATGGGGTAGGAACTGTCCAAATAAGGTCCTAGGTGATACAGTGAGGTCAGGGCATCAAACAACTACAACTAACGTAGCTGGTCTCAATGGAGCAATGATTTCTGCACCCGGAGCTACAATGAACCCTAGCCTGGAATCCATCTATGATTTGTAATTCAGGATGCTGCAGCAATCTTTCGGAGCTAGAGATCGAAATGCACTTGTGATGAAGGAGAAAACTGGAGAAAAACTTCAGCATACTATTGTACCACAGACAATAGGTACAATTGAAGCAAGTCTCATGGCTTATGCTTCTGGAACTGGGCAAGAATTGCAAATTCATGTGAATGTTCCTTTGAAATCACCAATTCAAGTACTGCATGAGCTTGTTACACATAATGTTACACCTGTAGAGATACAACATGCCATGATTGAACACAAGCAATTTGAAAAGGAAGGAGATGGTGAGTATACAATAGGTAATTTCAAGGCAGTAGCAAGGGAAGATGATCTATCTCCTAGGGTTGGTGGAAAGAGTGAAAAGAAGGGAAAGAAGCAAGATCAGGATAGAGAAAATCCTTAACCTAAAAGAATATTTCCCAAGAGGGCAGTATCCATGACTAAATGATGATTAAAACCCTTATTTGGAATATAAGGCCTGTTAATACACAATATGCCGTGATTAATATGCAAAGAGAACATGATTTCTTCATTGTTGAATTGATGGAGCCTTTTCAAAATTGTAGACACATTAGAGATACAGAAGAAAACTAGGTATGGATGATGTTATGTCAAATATTAATGGTAAAATTTGGTTGTTGTTTGATGATGTAATTAAATGTGAATTGTTAATAGATACTAAGCAACAAGTTACTATTAGAGTGTATCATCAGGACATTGGCAAACACATTATGATGACCTTTGTGTATGCTAAATGTTCAGCCCTTGAAAGACTTGGATTGTGGGATAACTTGTACTACTTAGCAATTGATATGGAGTTACCTTGGGTAGTTGGGGTATCCACCTGAGTATGAAGATTTTTCCTTCGGTATATATGATTGTTTGATCTTGGATACAAAGGCAGCCCTTTCACTTGGTGGAATGGTATACCAAGCTCAGAATGCATCTTCAAAAGGCTGGACAGAATATTTGTTAATCTCCATTTTCAGAATCTTTTCCCATATATTGAAGTTGAGCATCTTATCAGGACAAGTTCAGATCATGCTCCATCGTTGATGAGTTGAGGAGAAGAGGATATGAGGTTTGTTAAACCTTTTAAGTTCCTCAACTTTTGGACCAAGCATGATACATTCAAGGATATGGTAAGGCGGAGCTAGGTGGAAGACTTCATTGGTGATCCATTTTTGATGTTCAAACAGAAGCTGAAAAGGGTGAAAACTGCCCTATCTCAATAGAGTAAGATCACATATGGTGACATATTCAAGAATCTAGCTATTAGAGAGGATATTTTCAAGGTTAAGGAGATGTTATTTGAAGAGGAAGCAACAATTGAGAATAGAATTGTGTTTCAAAAGGCACAAGCTGTATTGAAGAAGCATCTTAACATTGAAGAGCAGTATTGGAAACAAAAAGCAGGTACAAACTTGTTTGCTGAAGGTGATAGGAACAAAAGGTTCTTTCACAATCATGTGAATAGAAAGAGGCAGAAGCTGCAACTCAAAAGAATACAGAATGTAAATGGTTCTTGGTTGGAGTCTCAAGATCTTATGGCTGATGCCATAATAGAGTTTCTCAAAAAAATTCCAGAAAGGGGATTCTTCAAGATTTGAATTACTCAATAATGTGCCAAATATGGTGAATATGGATCATAATCTGGAGATTTGTAAATTTCCTACCATAGAAGATGTTAAGGGTGCAATGTTTGCACTGAATGAAGATAGTTCTAGTGACACTGATGGTTTTACTTTCTTGTTCTGTCAACACTGTTGGGACATTGTAGGTGAAGACATCTTCAAGATGCTGCAGGAGTTCTATGGGGGTGCATCCTTACCAAAATCAATAACACACTTTAACCTTTTTTTGATGCCTAAGAAACCTCAGGTTTAAACATTTTCGGGCTTAAGGCCTATAAGTATAGAAGCAATTTCATAAATAACGCGATCTCTAGGGTGATACATGATAGATTGGAAAAAATCCTTCCTTCTTTCATATCTTCTAATCAGTTTGGATTTGTAAAGAAGTATATTTGAAAACATATTGCTGACTCAGGAGATTGTCACTGAAATAAGGCTGAGGGGGAAGCCTACTGTCACGCCCCAAACTCGGGGAGCGCAACCGGCGCTCAACCAAGATGACCCGGCCAAGCAAGCTTGAATAATAACTTCTACCCGGACTTACTCATGAATAACAATAAAATTCAATTCATTAATCAGGCAGGGAAGTAAACAGCAACACTAATTCATTATCAACAGTTACATCCTTTATGAGTTTTCAAAATACATACTTTTTCATGGTTTAATGTGGAACGTGTGACACAAATTACAACATTTCTAGTTTTACTTTCCCTATGCCAACATACCACCCACACTATGTCTATGGAGCTTCTAATAGATACAAAAAAGTACGGTGATAGTGCCAGCAATAAGGCCCTAGATATACCTCAAAACATAGTAATACACACAAAACAAAAGATGTACAACCCTGAAATGATATGGGGCTCACCAAGTCAGCTAGGAAGATTGAGTACCTCTATCACTAGTCAGTATCCTCCACTGTGGAACCACTTGTATCGATTAAAGATGCAGCTCCCTGGCAGAAGGGACATTATTAAATGCCGAATAGTACTAGTATGATAGCCAAACACCTAATCATGAACTTAGAATTACAGCGTAAATATGATGAATCAGGGTGATAATAGAATAGCATAGATAGACATTAAAGCCAAAGAAGATTTATCAAGAGCTATCTGTATCACTAATAAATTTTAAGATGAGAACCTCTGTAATCATCTTTACACAAAGCGTCTCGACCGCCTCACCCTAATGAATGCGGGTGAAGGTGTATCACGATACCAATACTTACACAAAGCGGCCATGTCGCCTCACCCCAATATGTGTGGGTGGCGGTGCAACAACAATACCAATACCTACACAAAAGTGGCCCTGCCGCCTCACCCTAATATGTGTGGGTGGATGTGTACAACAATAATAATTCCTACACAAAGCGGCATTGCCGCCTCACCTCAATATGTGCGGGTGGAGGTGTAACAACAATACCAATTACAATCTCTATGCAGTTTGGCATAACAATTTTCATATGAAACACTACTTGGAATTATAACATGTAGATACACAATCCGTAGTTGGAACATGTCCTTAATCAATGACACATCATAATAAGAGCATTTGATCACGAATTGAACATGTATTTTATCACAAAGCTTATTCAAAATAATCGCCTTATAATAAACATCTTGGAATTTACAAGGGTGATGTCGGGTTCAATTATTGAAGAAGAGTTTAGCCATCATACCTCGCTTTGATCTTTTTCTTAATTCACTACACATTTAATGGAGTTTTAGCAACTTTTATCTATTTAGAGATATAGCAAAATTGAGCATAAATTAGGAAGTTCATGATTCTAGCTCATTTGAGCCTTTTATCAAACACTAGGTGGCCATTGTGATATCAAGGTCCTCCTATGGTTGATTCCCCTATTTCATTACCCAAAAATCTACCTAATTGAGCTCAACAATCATCCCACAACCCTAGATAGTACATGCATGAATAATGAACCACTTCCACACCCAAGAATCGTTTGGTTTGTTACCTATTTTCAGTTAAATCTCGACTGAAGGCTAGGGAGTAGAATCTTACCTTTTGGTTGAAGACCTTGTTGTCGTACCCCCTTTTCTCGCGAAAGCAGGCTTCGACGTGTGACAACTCTTTTAAATGAAGGGTGTTAAAATATAAGAGCCGCCACCTAATGATTTTGAGGTGCGTTAGGGCACCGATTGTGCAAATAACTCTATTTGAATAGTCAACGCCACCAAAGATCGGGTAAGGGGTCAAATTACCTCAAAGACAAGGTGGGCACTCTTCGAGGTCCACAACTATGGGTTCTGACCGAACTTAAGACTATGTGGATTTTTTAATTAGGCTAGGTGAACAGATAAAAAAACAAATATAAAATTTGAAGAGTTTCATTATAACACAAATGAGAATTGGTTACAAATATTTAAAGACTACAAGGAAAAAATTACAATGGTCTATATTAAATGACTAAGTGGGAATAGCAAGTATATAAATGAGGTGGGGGGGGGGGGGTTCTAAGTTTTTAGCCTAAAGGATCACCCCCTCCAACATAAATAATACTTCACAACTCCTTCTAGATAGGAGTTTCTCATATTATTCAGCGAGCATAGACTATATTCTCCTGCTACCCAGTTACTATGTTGAAGTTGTTTACCTAAAGCGTTCTAATTCAATTCTAAGTCGTGCCCTACACGTGCACTACCCGTCATATGCCTATGGTCCAAGAGGCTTTGGACCTCTATTTGGGTGGTTCTAAACTTTCTTAGGTTGCTCAAAACGATAAAAACTAATCGTGCATACAAGACAAATAGGACTTCACATAATAGCAAAGAGTGGCTCATGTTAGCCTCCACACATAAACAACGAAGCACACAAACTGATTTTTAGATTAAGTAGTAGAACATTTGAACTTAAGACTTAGAGTCCTTTGGTCCTATAGGCATGATCTCTATGTGATTCCAGTATCAAACAGGTAATGCTGCATTTTTAGGCTAATGTACGAACATATTAAATCATTATAAATCCAATAGACATGGTTTTGTAAGTGATTCTTATTTTTAGCGATGTACAAGCAACGAATTTGCAGATTACTAACCTATATGCATGATTTCTAGATTGTTCACGCAAAAGGCAGTGAAACGACCCCAGAATCATGAATTACCAACGCTGATTTTATAGACGAGTTTCTTAGGCATGTGATAGTATCCCAGAAGCATGATATCTAATAGTTAGCAATTAATTTTATATAGTTTTATTCCTATATGCATGCTATCTAAGCGAAGAAGTACAAAAGATATGGGCAGCTGATTGATTATTAAACCTAATAGGCATGGTATCTAGATGAGCACTACAATGATAATCGAGGCAATGGATAGACTAATCATTCGAAGTCCTATAGGCATGGCACCTAGGTAAGAAGAATATTGCATTGCTATGGCCTATAGACATGCTATTTAAGAAAGCACAATAGTATAAACAAGTACGACAAATACTTGAAATAGCATGCGTTGGCAAGTTAAGTGATGTGTATGCGTGTGACTCCTATAGGCAGGCCTTCTACTTATGAAGTTAAAAACATGTAAAAGCAAATATCGAATAGATCACATAGATCCTGCAAGCATGCTTTCTACCCATGTATGTGAGAATTAGAGCACCATACCCTTTTTTTTTTTTACTAATTTCCCTCTTCTGTTTTGTTCATAAATTATAACAAACCCAAGAATAATGAATACAAGTGCAAATATTACATATTAAAAAAACTACAGGCTCAATAAACAGAGCAAGCCCAAAGAGAAATAACCCAGTAACACTTGGGCCTTCAGCAAGCTTCATCTATCACACGAACAGTAGATACATAACCCATCACGTTTCAAGAGTGAGAGTGTATCAATTACATACCCAGGGCCATTCACAAACTCGTACCAGAATTAGAAGGTAGAAACCATATATGGTAACTAATTGACAATCCTAAAGTCTATTAGCAGCGATCATCATTCTTAGAATCTAATTGAACAAGATTGGTTAGACAAGAGGGATTAAACATACCAACTGGGTAGACAGCTTTGACATAGCAATCTTGACATAGGAGAATTAACACCATATTGAGCAATCATTCAACAAAGGAAAATGTATAGCACGCTAAAACAAGTCTATTGAGTTAATAGGACAAACACACACATGATAAGCTCCCAGAAATTAAGTTTAGCACAAGACATTAACCAAGATAGGTCAGACTAGTCTTTAAACAAGTGAGCCTTATTCAAAATAATTATAGTCGGAGAGATGCAATTTCACATGAAGAAGACCATTAGTAGAATATCAACAAACAGTGTCCTAACTATTGAGAATATACAACACTTAAGGGGAATGAGACAGACAAGCATAGCCATTGCGCCAATTGCCATAGCAATTTTCACTAGAGGCCATTCTAAAGACACAAGATTAACAAAACAAACATACAATAAAACTTAAATGGTATGGAAACATGTTCTAGATAATCAATACAGCCTTAGTAACCTATCATTTGGGCAAGAAAAACACAACAAGGTCTAGAATACAAACATGGTAATACAGGACAAGGTAGGGAACACACATTAGTCTAGAAGCACTTAAGAAAACTGGAATGCATTCTGATAATGAAAGCATATCACATATACTGAAGCCTACTGAATCAAACTACTAAGGAATATAGAGCTGCATAGGATTTCTAAAAGCAATAAAATGGCAGTAAAGAATACAATATATGGGATCCATGAATAACAGGGAAACTGAATCATGCTTACAAAATTTAAACAACATTAGCACATGGAACATACATATCATAGACAAACAGAAAGGAGAATAGTTAACATTGTAAGAGTCAAGGACACTAACTAGTAGCAAAGTTAAACGAGCAAAATATTAAGGAGTTTAGAATATTGATAGCAACAATTGAAAGAGAAACCCAAATCCCCGATGCTTCAGAGTTCACAAGAGCCTCGAGAAGGGCTCGGAGCAGTGCTTGCACCTGAGGAGGTCGTTTAACAGTATTATGGCCTTGGATTTCAGCCAGCCAAGAATTCAACAATTCCAGAAAATATTCAAGTGTCTCAGAAGAAGTGAGCGAGTGAGATAAGAGCATAATGGGAGTAATAGCAGTAAAAAATTAGGTCTATCTAAAGGGAAATCAGGAAGGGTTTATATAATAGCCAAAATCAACATCCAAACAAGGAAACATAATTAATCAAACATAAATAAGGAAATAGGAGCATGAAAAATCATTCAGAATTAATTTAAAAGTGAATCAAGAAAACCCTAGTTCAAAAGGAAAGCACAGATGGTCGAAAATCTCACTGAATTGGACCATATAGTCTAGCAATGAGGTCATATAGACGAAATAACATCTAAATCTCAAAGGTTGAAGGCGGTGGAACCTGATTTGGGGATTGGTACTTGCCAAAATTGAGGCAAGTATTATGTAACACCATAGTCTTGGAGGAAGCGATAAGATGATCCATAAAAGGTAAGAGAATTATAGTAAGAATCCACGATTTGATCGGATTTGGAAGAGATTTGAGCGAGGCGGATAGGGTTTGAGAGGAAGAAGAGAAGGACAAAGAGAATGAAGGCGGCTGAAGTGGGTAAATGATATTAGGGTTTCAGTGAGGGGATACAAGGAAAGTGAGGGAATAATTATGTACCGTTGATCATTTGAGATCAATGACCAAGATCGAAATAGGGGTGGGGCGGGTTGTTTAAAACGGGCCGTGATCTAATTTTTAAAGGGTTGTTTGTCTTGGGCTAGGGGATGTTGATTTGGGCCAAATTTTGTCCGAAATTGACTTAAAAATGGGCTATAGTTTAAACACACGAAATCTATCAAAAAATAAATTTATAAAGATGATTAATAAATGATAAAAAATGTTATTTATGCATCAAAATACTTAAAAATAATATCTTAATATTATAAAATATTAGGAACTATATTTTAGCCTAAATAATGTAATTAATACAATATGTGTAGAATATAGGTTATTAGTGCAAAATTATGTAAATAACTTAAAAATATAAATGCAATTATGTCAAATGAAGTAAAAGTATTTAAAACATGTATGTGGGTACATAATAACAAATTTGGATGATTAAGTCATTATAAATAATTTAAAGGGCCAATTAATAAATATTTAAGTAATTTAAATGCAAGAAAATTAATTTAAAGCTCTAAAAATTGCGGAAAAGTTAAGGAAAATGCTTGTACAAAATATTGTAAACTAAATAACGATGCAAAATGACATTTTAAAAATATATATACTATTTGAAAAATGTGAGGGCAAATTTGGGTATCAATAACTGCCCCTCTTTACCCGGGAATGGTGAAAGAGTTATCGGGTAAAGAAAATAATGATCAATTTTGGCTTATTTGAGTTGAGGAATGATGTGATTTGAAAAATGGGGGCCGAACCCTGGTTCTTGAGTTGCCTAGATATCCCTGGTATTACGGGAATCAGGCCATGTGTAGTTCTGGATCCAACGACGAACAAAACCGATGTAGTTGATATAAGAATGGTCGTATGTTTCGAAGAGGTTCTTTTGGGTAGGATATTGTTGTCAGTAACGCACAATTTTAGGTGGAGTCATGAATGCAAATTTTGGACGTTACGGGTGTATGAGGGAGATATTCGAATTGTCATAGAAAAGATAGTCAATTATTGATAGTCGGTTACATTTGAGGTAGTCAAAGGATGTGAACGTTGTGAACGGAAACTGGAGCAAAGATTGCTCCCGTTTGTCGAACGGTTACCTTCCGAATTACCTGCAAAACTTAAAACAGAGTGTGCGCGAATATATATTGGTTATTGTGACAATTTAAACATGATGCAAATTCCCTTTGGACCATGAAGGTTGTCCTTGGACAATGAGGATAATGTCCTTACACCATGATGTCCTAGGCCATGAAGCTATGATAAGGGATTCACAGGACATGAAATGGTTTCCTCGGGCCATGAGGATCATGCCTCTGGACTATGACGCCTTTGAATAGTGATGCATATTTTTGAGAGATCCTCAGGCCATGGAATGGTGTCTTCCGGCTATGAGGATGGTGCCTTCAGACAAAATGGAGATGTTTTAGCTTATAAATTGGAAATATATGATGCTTAGTTGTCTGCGACGATGAGATAAGACAAGGCTTAGTCTTATATGAGATGAGGGCAGTGCTTAGTATGCAGTGTAATGGAGACAGTGTTTAGTATCACATAAGGAAATGAGGCAATGCTTAGTCTCTGACAAGGAGAGGCAATGCTTAGCCTCATGCAATGGTGAGGGAAATGCTTAGCCCTATGCAAATAAAGGCAGCGGTTAGCCTGGTGCAATTATAAAGGCAATTCTTAGCCTCATGCAAGAAATAGAGACAATGCTTAGTCTCATGCAAAGAAAGGCAATGCTTATCCTTATGAAATTACGGAGGCAATGCTTAGCCTCATGCAATAAATGGAGAGAGTGCTCAGTCTCATGCAAGGAAAGACAGTGCTTAGCTTTATGAAATTATGGAGGCAATGCTTAGCCACATGCAAATAATGGAGAATTTTCTTAGTCTCATGCAATGAAAGGCAATGCTTATCCTTATGCAATTACAGAGGAAATGCTTAGCCTTATACAAGAAATGGAGACAGTACTTAGCTTCATACAAAGAAAGCAATGATCAGCTGTGAGAGAGTGAAGTATTTCTTAGCTTGATATTTTGTCATCATGAGGATAGCGATTTTGCTGCGTGTATGTATTTGCGAACATTACTGTTATGTTCATTGTGCCTACCTTCAAAGAAAATTATGAGTTTTTAGGGGGAACAATTGGTTCGTGCTCTTGATTCCCTTGATCACCCTGGGTAGAATTTGGCTATCATAGAAACAAAGTTTTCGAAATAGATGCATTCATTTGACAAATTATTCATAGAAATATAGATGTTTAAAATATGAGATCAAATAATTTAGAGAACCGGTGACTGTGACGCATTTAGAGACAGTACAACCACCTTGCCTTTAGAATTTTTAGGGTCCTCCTCAAAAGTTTTCCTAGTTTAAATGCATAATCCTTACAACACATTCCTTGGTTTTTCCAAACGTGATGTAATCGGACAAACTCGATATCTTGCCCCAGTTTTGGGTCATGGGGGAAATGAAAATTTTATTAGGATGTGACCAAACCCACAGGGCTGCGTACGTATTCCCTCTTAAACGGGAATAAGGTCAAGCGTAAGTTCAGTTACATCAAATAGAAAAATGCAAATAGTCTTAAGCATAGTATCTCTTGACTGCGTCTGAATTGATAGATTTCGACCAAATCTCTCCGTCCATTTCTGCAAGTATAAGTGCTCCTCCTGCTAGTACCCGATGTACCATGTAGGAACCTTGCTAGTTAGGTGAGAACTTCCCCTTGGCTTCATCTTGATGCAGAAATATTCTCTTTAGCACCAATGGCCCCGGTGTGAATTACCTTGGCCTGAACCATTTGTTGAAAGATCTTTCCATTCTGTTCAAGTAGAGTTGACCGCGACATACTGCATTCATTCTTTTCCCATCAATGGGAGCTAGTTTTACATAGCGGCTTCGTACACATTCTGCTTCACTGAGCTCAACTTCTTGTATGATCTTAGAGAGGGGATTTCTACTTCGGCAGGAATAACGACTTCAATACCATAAACCAGTAGGTAGGGATTTACTCCAGTTCATGTGCGAACTGTGGTACGATATTCAAGTAAAGAAAATGGCATCTTCTCGTGCCATTGTTTGTAATCGTCCACAATTTTCCTCAATATCTTCTTGATGTTCCTGTTGGCAACTTCTACGACTCCGTTCATTTGCGGTCTGTATGCCATGGAGTTCCTATGCTTTTATATTGAATGTTTCACACATGGATTCCATCAAATCTCTATTGAGATTATAGCGGCGTTATTAGTGATGATTAACTCCAGTACTTCAAATCGACAAACAATGTGGTCCGGAACAAAATCTGCTACGACCTTCTTAGTTACAGCTTTATAAGATGCAACTTCAACCCATTTTGTGAAGTAGTCTATGGCAACCAGAATGAACCTATGCCCGTTTGAGGCAGCGGGTTTGATTGGGCCGACGACATCCATACCCCAAGCAGAGAAAAGCCAGGGTGAACTTGTCCCATTGAGTTCGTTGGGTAGTACTCGTATCATGTCAGCATGTATCTGGAATTGGTGACACTTCTGAACATATTTGATGCAGTATGTTTCCATAGTCATCCTGAAATACCCTTATCTTAGAATCTTCTTAGCTAAGATAAAACCATTCATGTGTGGTTCGCAAATTCCGACATGTATTTCCTCGAGCAACCTGGATGCCTCCTTGGCATCGACACACCGTAGTAATCCCAGGTCAGGAGTCCTTCTATATAGAATTCCCCCGCTTTGAAAGAAATGGTTGGCTAATATTTGAAGGGTGCAGTTCTGAGTATGAATAACAGTCTCTGAGTACTCTCCCTTTTCCAGGTACTTCATGATGTCGTGGAACCAGGGATTTTCGTCAATCTCTTCTTCAACATGAGCACAATAAGCTGGATTCTTATGAATCCCTATTGGGATGGGATCAATGAGATTCTTGTCTGGGTGTTGTATCATGGAAGACAAAGTGGCTAACGCATCTGCGAACTCATTCTGAATCCTTGGAACATGTTTGAATTCTATATTTTTAAACCTCTTGATCAGCTATTGTACACAGTGCAAATAAGGCAATATTTTGGTGTTCTTCGTAGCCCATTACCCTAGAACTTAGTGCAACAAAAGATCTGGATCTTTGATTACCAGCAGCTCCTCAATGTTCATGTCAATGGCCAACCTAAGCCCCAAAATACAAGCCTCATATTCTGCCATATTGTTGGTGCATGGAAACCAGAGTTTTGCGGATACTGGATAGTGTTGGCCGGTCTCTAATACTAAGATATCTCTGATACTCACTCCTTTGAAGTTAGCTGCTCCACCGAAGAACATTCTCCAACCATCATATGCCTCGGTGATATCTTCTCCCACAAATGATACCTCCTCGTCAGAAAAATACATTTTCAATGGTTCGTATTCTCCGCCTACGGGATTTTCTGCCAGATGATCCGCAAATTCTTGACCTTTGAATGCCATCTGAGTTACATAGATGATGTCCAACTCACTCAACAATATTTTCCACTTTGCTAACTTACCCGTAGGCATGAGTTTCTGAAAGATGTATTTTAGCGGATCTATCCTTGACATGAGATTTTAGTGTATGCACAGAAATAAGGCCTCAACTTCTAAGCTATCCACGTTAAAGCATAGCAGGCATTCTAGCAAAGATTACCGGGATTCGTAGGGCATGAATTTCTTGCTCAGATAATATATCGCCTGCTCCTTTTTTCCAGTTTCTTCATGTTGTCCCAAACCGCAACCAAAAGCTCCATTTAATATGGACAAATAAAGCAGGAGAGATCTTCCTGGTTCTGGTGGGACTAGAATTGGTGGTTTAGATAAATACATCTTGATTTTATCAAAGGCTTTCTGGAATTCTTCTGTCCAGCTTGTTGCAACATCTTTCCTCAGCCTCCTGAAGATTGGCTCACATATTACGGTTGATGTGCTATGAAGTGCCTGATGTAATTGAGACGCCTTAAAAAGCTCATTACATCTTTCTTATTCTTCAGAGGTGGCAAGTCCTAGATATCTTTGACTTTGTATGGGTCTAACTCAATTCCTCGGTGACTGATGATGAATCCTATCCACTTTCCAGTAGGGAATCCGAAGGCACATTTTGCAGGGTTCAGTTTCAAATTATACTTTCCAAGCCGATCAAAGAATTTCTTTAGGTCTTCTATGTGATTCGAACTTCTTTTAGATTTTATGATACCGTCATCCACATACACCTCTATTTCCTTGTGTATCATGTCGTGGAAGATGGTTGTCATGACTCCCATATAGGTGGATCCAATGTTCATCACACCACACGACATCATTTTGTAATAATATATCCCTCATTGTGTAATGAAGACTGTCTTTTCAACATCTTCTTCATCCATCCATATATGATGGTATCCTGCGAAGCAATCCACAAAGGATTAGAGCTCATGATTGGAATATTTGTCAATCAGTATGTGTATGTTGGGCAATGGGAAATCATCTTTGGGACTTTCTTTATTCAGATCTCGGTAATCGACACATACTCTAACTTTCCCATCATTCTTTGGAACTGACACAATGTTGGCCAACTAAGTCGGATATTTGACCACTCGAAGAACCTTGGATTTGATTTGCTTTGTGTCCTCTTCTTTTATCTTAAAACTCATATCTGGACAAATGGGATTAGTGGGTAGCTTGTTAGCCACTATGGATGTGCTCAAACCAATCATATCATCGAGGACTATGTAAAGCTATCTTCATATTCTTTTAGGAATCTGATGTACTCTTCCTTCTATGACAATGATAGATGAATGCTTATACATGTTTCCTTGACCGTTTCGGAATCCCCTAAGTTAATGGTCTCAGTTTCCTCCAAATTAGACTTTGGTTTGTTTTCAAAGTTTTTCACTTCTCTGATGATTTCCTCAGGTATTATATCATCTTCCAGATCCTTTGAATCACTATCCTTATGTTGCATTGTCTCATTACATGTCACAATCATAGGTTCATCGGGATATGTAATAATAATGCCAAGTACTCGACGGGCCCAGGATGGTGAAACAGTCCTATTCTTTAGAACAACTCCTTTCTCCACGGTCTAAATGGTAAGGTCTTTCTCCTCCTCCCCCCCTTAACTATTGCACTGCAGTCCATATCCTCTTCGTCTAGGAAAAACTTCCTCATGCTAGCTAAAACTTCATCTACCTAGGATCCCTACATCATGTCATCTTGATGGAATATCTGGTGTAGAGGTGGTACCGGTTGTTCCAATTAATAATAAGGACCACGCCATGGTGGTGACAAATCCTGGTATTCCTGCCACATCTATTAATATCCTAGTCCAAAAGTCATGCCATGATGATGTGATTGTACGGGTTTGGGATCCCTTGACGATTTTTTCCAAGACCCTTGCCATACCCCGTCCATAGCAGTATGCTTTCTATCTTGTTGCTCCACCATCGGTCCTTTTCAATTGCGTTGACTCGTTCAATGCGATGGTATATTTCTCCACCTAGTTTCTTTCTGTTTTTGATGACTGGAATAGTTTGGTTGGTGTAGATTGGGTTACTTCCATCTCCATGAATGATCACCTCCTGATTATTCAACTCAAACTTCACAGCTTGATGCAAGTTGAAGCCACTGCTCCGGCAGCATATATCCATGGTCGTCCCAACAATAGGTTGTAAGTAGCAGATATATCTAGCACTTGGAACTTGACCTCAAACCAAGTTGAGCCCATCCGTAGACTGAGGTTGATTTCTCCGATGGTGTCTCTTTGAGATCCATCAAACGTCTTCACATTCATGATTCCTATTCATATTTCGTGCATGCCTTTACCCAATCTCTTCAGAGTAGTCAAAGGGCATATGTTGAGACTTGAACCACCATCTATGAACTTATCCTCAAATTGCACCATGATGGTGTAGTGCCCTGTTGTGACTCAGTCCTTCTGGTGGTAATTCATCTTCATGAAAGGTGATTTTGTGGCTCTCCAATACCTACCCGACCATGTTATCCATCTCCTCAGTAGTTATGTTGATGGGTACATAAACTGCACTCAACACTTTCATCAAAGTATTCGGTGCGTGTACGAATTTTGCAATAGTGACAAGATGGATATTTGAGCGGGAGTTTTGTTCAAGTGGTCAACAACAAAGTACTCTCTTGCTTGTACCTTTATCCAAAGATTACTAGTTCCCGTTTCGACAATAGGCATCTTAGATGTAGCTTTCTTGCTTGTTCCCCCCAAGTTCTCAGGTGTATAAACTCTGCCAGTTCTAGTCATACGTTGTGCTTCCCCTATTTCCTCTATTTTTGCTTTTCCCCTTTTCCTTGCTTCCACAACGTAGTTCCATAAGACGGCATTGGACTTGTAAGATGGTGTGGGAGCTACCATCATAGTGAAGGGCGTAGATATCTCAACTTCAAACAGTGCCTGGGTAAGTACCACAAATGGCGTGAGGGTGACTAGAGATGTTTTAGGAGAATCCCCCTCTCAAATGAGGCTGATGGACCCCTCTTGATCCCATTCTTCGCCAATCTTTATCACATTCACTACTTCACCTTTGTGATCCGGGAGAGGATTGTTACAAATATTTGGTGAAGCTTCCTTTGCCTATATGACCTTAGTGCCGATCAGTGTCTGGTTCTTGTCTTTTAATGTGTGACACCCATCAATGGTATTGCCCTTCATGCCTGAATGATAGGCACATGTTTTGTTGGGATTAATCCACTAGGAAGAATTCTCCATAGCAACAGCAGGATGGGAGTGACGTAACCAGTAGCCTTCAGTCTCTCATACAGTTAGTCTATGGGTTAGGCAATCGAGGTGTATTATCTAGGTGATCTTCGGTCAAAATTTCATTGTGGTTTTTTGTAGTTTTGGCAGGCGGGTGGTGGTGAATGGTAATATGCGGGTTGAGTATTATAGGCATGATTGGTGGTAGCAGGCTGTTGGTATCTAAGCGTTGAAGATTGATATGTGGGTGGAGGTGTTTGGTATGTGAGAGGAGACTTAGGACCCTGAGATACCATTACGACACCTATTTCTTTCTTCTTCGAAATACCTCCCGATTGCAAAGCTTTATTCATGGCCTGCAGTGCCTCGAAATTGGTTACCATCCCATCTTGATCCCTTATTCTATTCTTTCTCCTAGATTGATGATGTCGGAGAATTTGTGATTTTCAATAACCATCAAACTTTCATAATACTGCGGGTCTTGAGCTTTGACGAAGAACTTGTTCATTTTTTCTTCTTCACTTGCTGGCCTTACTTTCGTAGCTTCTGATATCCAACGAGTAATATATTTGCGGAATGTTTGTATCGGCTTTTTCTTGAGGTTTTAAATGTAGAAAACGTCTGGCACATTTTGCGTGTTGAACTTGAATCTGTCCATGAAGTCTGACGCCATGCTTACCCAACTAACCCACTTCTTCGGGTCATGACTAATATACCAAGACAAAGCATCTCCTGTGAGGCTTCTCATGAACAATTTCATGCGGATTCGTTCATTCTTGCCCGCTCCTACAAGATTGTCACAATATGTTCACAGATGAACTTTTGGATCACCAGTTCCATTGAGCATTTCGAACTTAGGAGGTTTGTAACCCTTCGACAGTTCCACATCCGGCTAAATACACAAGTCTTCATACTTTATATCTTTAACGCCTTTACCACCTTCAACACTCTAAACTCTACCAGTGAGCTTCATGAGTTCCTTCACCATGTTCTTAATGTGTAGATCTTTATCAATCTATTTGGGTATGTATAGGGTTTGTTGTAGGGTATGGGGTAAAGTTTCCACATATATTGGATTGCTTTGATGAACTCCGGGAATCTAGGCATAATGGTGGTCATTGGTTTGAGTTTTGGGGATCAAGAGTAGGTTGTGGTTCATTATGGAGAGTGTGATAAGTAGTGGTTTCTGGGTATTGAGTTGGATGATGGTGGTGTTATTGAGGATTTGGTACTGGTGAAGGGTTAAGGTTCTGAGGAGGTGCGGGATACTGGTGTGGTGCAGGAGGATTTGGTGGTGGGTTTTGGTTTTGTGTGTTTTGTGGTGGTGTTTGGTTCTGGGTAGTCGGATTTTGCTGGTTAATGTCAGGGACATTGAGAGTGAGGTAAATGTTTGCCAAATTTCGGACCTACTCAAGTTCGTCTTGTAGTTACAGGATTTTCTGTTCTAGACTAAGACCAATTCATTCTGCGCCGGAGTACTTCGACCATCCGAAGTTATGACGTTTTTCTGCCATAGTAGCGTTGTCTTTTCTGATACCACTAAAATTGTCCATTTTCCCTTTTCCTTTTCCTTTGCCTTTGGGATCTCTTGGTGTAGGAGGAGGTGGAGGACCTCTGGATCTAGTGTGATATGTTGACGATGCTAGTATGCACGAACCAACCTTTGGGAATGGGAATAATCAAAAGAAAATAAAAGCAAAAGATAACCAAGTTAGTAAGGAATATTCAAAGAGTGTTTGCAATATTAAAGCATGTTTCACAAAGTCATGCAGTAATTCCTGTCCTAATTTGGGGACCTCATTGTTCCTGAGGTTGGCCTAAACGACACATAGAATTGGAGAAAATTGATGCCAATATTTGCATCATTTCATTAATGCAGAAAATGAGTCAAACCCTTACTAAATCGACAATAATAATAAAGTTACTAATGGAATAGCCTTATTACAATTGAAATATAAAGATAAGCTAGAAATAAGTAAAGAATATCATTTCCTAGTCTACTTGGTCCTTGAAGGACCTTCCCCGTGCTTGGCTCTTTTGACTCCATCAATCAGGTTCCCCAGATCGTGCATATCCAACAGTAAGTAAGACTTTGATAGATGCCCTCCTTCACTGCCATCCATGCTTTGACAATCTAAGAGTCTCTTTCTCATCTTTTCCTCAAGCTCCATCAATCCTTGTTCCAAGTATTCAATCCCTTTGCTGAGTTAATGGCAATTTTTTTCCATTCTTTTATTGATTCTATGTTCACTTTGTGCTGTTCCAGATGTTTAGCTTCAGACTCGAAAACTTTTTTGCGTAGCCTTCTATACTTAACCTGTGCCTCAACAGTGTTATCTATGATCCTGTCTTTCAGAGTGACTCCTGGCTTGACATCTCCTGTTACATTGTCCACCAACCACAATTGATAGAAGTACACATGACCGACATGATACCTGTCTGGATCGATGGTTTCTTTTTCCACAATGTCTTTTTGGTTCCACATATATTGTTCCTCGAATATTACTAGAATGACGTCCACTTTGAAATCTGCCTTGTACTATACCATGTCGGAAACCCGGGGTATGACCTATTTTCTTTCTACTTGTCTCTTAGCCTAATGATGAACTCACTACAAGGAAACCACTCAAACATCCAATGTACCTGCTCGTCTCTGAGATTACTGAAGAAACGCACCCAACTTACATCATTTCCATGTTGTACAAACCTGTCTGGGATAAATGTCATTTTCTTTGGGTGATGGTAAACTATGTAGTCATTCAACGGCCGTTGTAGAAGATCTTGACGATATTCTCCCTTCTAAAAGTGTTTCAACAGCCAGACTTGTAGTAATAGATTAAAGCCTTCTAAGTGTCCAAATTCCTTTTGCATCGATCTAGAGCGCGGTACATTTTAGCTAAGATCATAGGGATGATGGTATAAGTTCGTCCCTCGATGCCTTCCATCAAGGTCTTGGCGACCATGGCTAAGAGAGTATGAGTCCTTCCCCCTTTTGGACAGTACTGAACCTGGGGATTTTGTGCTTTATTTTCTGCAAACAAACAAAAGTTAGCCCCTTTCCCTCTCCATATTTGACTATTGCCACAATAATGATCAACACATTGGCACATTTTCTCCAAGTAATGCACATAATATGATAGTGTCCATTGGGATTGTAGAAATCCCGTTGGACTTTGGACAAGGTTTATCTTTGTGGGTTGTTAAATTAATAACGCTCTAACCCATACTAGATTTAGCATGATACATGTACATTTCAAGTTGGAGTAGAGTCTCTAGAATGGTCTAGACTGGTACTCCCAAGTGGACAACTCAAGAGGAAAAGGCACGGGACCGTCGATTGCACCGTTGATTGACTAGTCCACCGCAATTAAGCCTTTTCGATTTTAAAAAGTGTAATTTTGGAAGAGCGCGGACACTCACTAAGAGCCGCTATGTTGATAATTGGCACGAGCGGATTATGATGTGGAGCATGCTTTATGCAGAGATAATAACCCGTTGCCAAGTATTTGCATGATAAAATATGTGAAACAAGTAAATACAATAGAAAAGTAAATACGGAAAACATAGCAAAGAAAGACAAAAGGAAGAAGTCAGATTAGTTCGTAGAATACATGCAAGAATGTAATAAAGCAGTTAAGGAAGCAAGCATGATATAGCAATTCCGACAAGATAAAAGAGCGTTCATAGCATGTAAAGGTGAATAGGGGAAGGAATGTGCATGTCATAGAGGATTTAAACAAATAAAGGTGAGTAGGGGAAGGGATGTGCATGTCATAGTGGATTTAAACAAATAAAGGTGAGTAGGGGAAGGTATGTGCATGTCATAGCGGATTTAAACAAATAAAGGTGAGTAGGGGAAGGTATGCACATATCATAGTAGATATAAACAAACCAAGGTGAGGAGGGAAGAGATGTGCATGTCATAGCAGATTTAAACAAATAAAGGTGAGTAGGGGAAGGGATGTGCATATCATAGAAGATTTAAACAAATAAAGGTGAGAAAGGGAGGGGATGCACACGTAACAAAGAAAGAAATTCCTATAAGCCAAGTATTATGGTAAGAACCTAAGTGTAAATCCCCAGCAGGGTTGCCATGCTGTCGCGCACCGTTTTCTCGCCAAAGTGAGCTTCGACGTGTGACAACTCTTTTAAAGGAAGGGTGTTAAAAGAGAAGAGTCGCCACCTAATGATTTTGAGGTGCGTTAGGGAACCTTTTATGCAAATAACTCTGTTTGACTAGTCAACTCCACCAAAGATTGGGTAAGTGCTTAAATTACGTCAAAGAGAAGGTGTTAGGCACTCTTCGAGGTCCACAACTGTGGGTCCCACCCGAACTTAAGACTATGTGGATTGTGTAATTAGGCTAGCTGACCAGATAAACAAAGAAATATAAAAGTCGAAATGTTTCATTATAACACAAATGAGAATTTGTACAAATCTTAAGGACTACAAGGATACAACTACAAAGGTCTATATTAAATGACTAAGTGTGAATAACAAGTATATAAGGGGGGGGGGGGTCCTATGTTTTTTAGCCTAAAGGATCACCCTATGCAACATAAATAATACTTCGCAACTCCATTTAGATAGAAGTTGCTCATATTATTCAGCGAGCATAGACTATCATCTCCTGCTACCCCATTACTATGTTGAAGTTGTTTACCTATAGCGTTCTAATTCAATTCTAAGTCGTGTCCTATGCGTGCACTACCCGTCCCATGTCTATGGTCCAAGACGCTTTGGACCTCTATTTGGGTGGTTCTAGACTTACTTAGGTTGCTCAAAATGATAAAAATTAATCGCGCGTACAATAAAAATAGGACTGCACATAATAACAAAGAGTGGCTCATGTTAGCCTCCACACATAAGCAAGGAAGCACACAAACTAATTTTTTGATTAAGTAGTAGAACATTTCAAATTTAATACTTAGAGTCCTTTGGTCCTGTAGGCATGATCTCTATGTGATTCCAGTATCAAACAGGTAATGCTGTATTTTAGGCTAATGTACGCACATATTAAATCGTTATAAATCCTATAGACATGGTTTGTAAGTGATTATGATTTTTAGCGATATACAAGCAATGAATTTGTAGATTACAAACCTATAGGCATGATTTCTAGATTGTTTGCACAAAAAGCAGTGAAACGACCCCAGAATCATGAATTAACAATGCTGATTTTATAGACGAGTTTCTTAGGCAGGTAACAGTGTCCTAGAAGCATTCTAAAGCAAGTCTATTGAGTTAACAGGACACACACACACATGCTAAGCTCCCAGAAATTAAGTGTACCGCAATACATTACCCAAAATAGGTCAGAAAAGACTTAAACAAGTGAGACTTATTAAAAATCAAAGTCAGAGGGATATGGCAATTTCACATGAAGAAGACCATAATCAACATAGAAACAAACTAATGGCATGGTTTACCATAAACCTTAACCATTTCCTAACTCATGAGAATATACAACACTTAAGGGAAATGAGACAGGCAAGCATAGTCATTCGCACCAATTGCCGTAGCAATTTCCTCTAGTGGCCATTCTAAAGACACAATATTAACAAACCAAACATACAATAAAACTTAAATGTCATGGAAACATGTTCTAGCTAATCCATACAGCCTTAAAGACCTATCATTTGGGCAATAAGAACTCAATAAGGTCTAGAATACAAACATGGAAATACATGACAAGATAGGGAACACACATTAGTCTAGAAGAACTTAAGAAAACTGGACTCCATTCCGATAATGAAAGCATATCACATATACTGAAGCCTACTGGATTCAACTAATAATGAACATAGAACTGCAGGGGATTTTTTAAAAGCAATAAAATGGAAGTAAAGAATACAATATCTGGGATCCATGAATAGCAGGGAAGCTGAATCATGCTTACAAAATTTAAACAACATTAGCACATAGAACACACATATCATAGACAAAATTAAAGGAAAATTGTTAACATTGTAAGGGTCAAGGACACTAACCAGTAAAGTTAAACGAGCAAAAGAGTATGGTAATTAAAATATTGGTAGCAGAAATTGAAAGAGAACCCTAAATCTCCGATGCTTCAGACTTCACAAGAGTCTCGAGAAGGGATCCGAGCAGTGCTTGCACCGAAGGAGTTCGTTTAACAGTATTATGGCCTTGGCTTTCAGCGGACCAAGAATTCAACAATTCCAGAAATTATTCAAGTGTGCTAGAAGAAGTGAACGAGTGAGAGACGAGTATAATGTGAGTAATAGCAGTAAAAAATTAGGTATGTCTAAAGGGAAATCGATAAGGGTTTATGTAGTAGCCAAAATCAACATCCAAACAAGGAAACATAATTAATTGAACACAAATAAGGAAATAGAAGCATGCAAAATCATTCAGAATCAATTTAAAAGAGAATCAAGAAAACCCTAGTTCAAAAGGAAAGCATAGATG
The DNA here is from genome assembly GCA_005239505.1 of Nicotiana paniculata. Taxonomy (NCBI): domain Eukaryota; kingdom Viridiplantae; phylum Streptophyta; class Magnoliopsida; order Solanales; family Solanaceae; genus Nicotiana; species Nicotiana paniculata. The sequence continues at coordinate 75,366 of ML326864.1, forward strand.
GTCGAAAATCTCACTGAATCGGACCATATAGCCTGGTAGTGAGTGCATATAGACGAAACTTCTAAATCTCAAAGGTTGAAGGGGGTGGTACCTGATTTGGGGATTACTACTTGCCAAAATTGAGGCAACTACTATGTAAGACCATAGTCTTGTAGGAAGCGATGAGATGATCCATAAAAGGTAGGAGAATCGTAGTAAGATTCCATGATTTCATCGAATTTAGAAGAGATTTGAGTAAGGCGGTTAGGGTTTGAGAGGAAGAAGATAGGGACAGAGAGAATAAAGGCGGCTAAAGTGGGGAAATGATATTAGGGTTTGGGTGAGGGAATATAAGGAATGTGGGGGAATTATTATGGGTCGTTGATCATTTGAGATCAACAACCATGATCAAAATGGGCGGGGTGGGTTGTTTTTTCACGACCCAAATCGACAGGCCGCGACGGGCACCCGGTATCTTACTCAATCGAGTACCAACATAACGTATCTTTTCATGTCATACTATCATAAATAACTGAGCCGGAAGGCTACCGTGAGATAAACATAATACAAAATGTGATACCAACTTATACATAAGACATACGGGCTTATAAGACAAAAATAACCACTCGTATACTGAACATGGGCCGACAAGGACATACAATACTTTACGTACATGACATCTGTCTACAACCCTCTAAGAATACCTAATTTTCATAAAGGTCGGGATAGAGTCCCGCCATACCAAAAAATACACCTTTAAATTATACTAACCAAACAAGAAACTCCGAAGCAAATGGAGCGCACAGACATATTCTACTGAGCTAATGGCCTACTTGGAGGGTTCTCGACCTGAAGATCGGGACCTGTGGGTATGAATTTCAGCGTCCCCAAGAAAAAAGGACGTTAGTAAAAATAATGTACCGAGTATGTAAGTCACATAAATAAGTACATAACAAACATGGAAGGAAATATAGAGTAAATGACTCAACCTGTAACTCTGGATAACTCTGTAAATCATGAAATAATTATAGTGTCATGCATATGCGTATGAATGTCATGTCGTTCATAGGTACATGTTTCATAACATCCTCAGGCCTCTGAGGGCATCCCATCATATCATCTCAGCCACTGTGGGCAAAATCATCAACGTATACCAACTGATCAGGTGGTGGTGCGTATATAACGCCATAACCTTTCCCATATATATATATATATATATATATACACACGTATATATATACGCGTATATAACGCCATCTGGTCATGGGTCAATGTGCATGTATAATTGCATGAAATGCATATGAAATACGTTAATAAAATCTCTCAGTACAACATAAGGGCATTATGCCTCTGATTAATATCATGAAATAAACTTTATTACCTTACATTTTCTGAGACCCATGAACAGATGATAGAATAATAGGACACATGGAAGAATAAGAATATACATATCTTTAGCATTTCTACGAATATAGTATTTTATGAAAGAAGTGCATTTTCTCGTTCGTTCGTATAGATCATGGAAAAAAGAAATAAGGGATAGACTTAAGATACCTGGAGTGATTCTCTTGAAAATTCCTCTAACACATGTTTTTTGTGACTAACGCGTAATGGAGGATCGAATTAGGGGAAAATCCGTATGATATTCTTGAGAAGGATTGCACCATACTCTCTTAGAATCACAAAATCCCATCGCCTTTATGTAGTATAACTTTGTATGAAAACTCAAATTTTTTTTGGATTCTTGACGATCCATGAAAGACCATGTTACTGAATGTTTTTGAAGGCTCACATTATTGAAATGAAGCTCACGTCCAGGAGTTCAAAAATGAATTCTCTGAAGTTATTTCTCTTTTTGTTGTATTCAAATATTATTTGCTTAACTTTGCAAAGTTTTGCACTTTTCCAATAAAGAGATCAGCCCACCTTCACCCACCTTCACGTGTAACCAAATTATCATTTGATCTAATGACTCATTGGTATACTTTGCCACCTTGGCTAAACTTATGCCATGTGGCAATCCCAAAAAAAGCTCTTATCCACTTAATACCATAATTATCTCCACCATTAATCAATTATTCACATAATTGAGAATTATCTCAAATTACTTAAAATACTCTTCATTTTTATAACACCTTATACACCTTACTATCATGGCCATGGAGTACCTTGTATGGTACTAGTCCATAAATACTGGGTATTTTAACTCGGACCGTATTTATCCCAAAATGCCATACTTCGATGAAATTCTTTTTCTTCGATTTGCTTACCTTCTCACCTTCACAAATTTACACATTACTTGTTTGAAATAGCATAGAATTCTCATAATCTTAAAATAATCTCATTCCCTAACTTACATCGATTAACTTATGATGAAACCTTAATGTACGAAAAATGCGGGATGTAATATCTCATTTATGAGCTTTCACCAATTTTCTTACGGCATACTTTTACGTACGGAAACATGGGGTGTAACATCATTCCCCCCTTTGGAACATTCGTCCTCGAATGTTGACTGATACACTTTTCATTCTCATAACCCATAGCTCTTACGAATACTTTAATACTCATTTAGGAAACTGCTCTGAGAATGAATCCCAAATGCCAGGTCATTCCCCCTTTTAAGACTCTTTCTCACATCATGACTTGTAGTCGAAATCCTTCTAATCTTGTAACTTTTGCTATCTTCTATCATGCATCCTTTACGACTCTAACTTTGTATGTGCGCCTATGCGACTCTTTTCTCCTCTTTCCTCCAGCTTTTAGCCAATCTCTGTGATTCACTTTGTGAACATATAAAAAATTATGTCAAGCTTTCCTTCTGGGCGTCGTTAGCTTTATTACATCTAAGTAGGCCATATTGTACAATAATTCTTACTTTGATTATCATTGCAGAGGTCTACTACCAATTTCAGCTTTCTCTTGTTGCTTATCCCATATGTATAATTCCAATTCCTTTAATGATTCTTCTTTACTATTCATATTAAGAATGACGACCTAATCTCAGCTCATACTTTGTGACTTTTGTCCATCCATTATGATTTTCCGCAATATTGACCTACAATATACCACTGATATCTTGAAACTTTTTACGTAAAACCTTGCCACTAGGGCTTATATTGCATCAAGGAATATTTGAAGTGATTTCCATAATCGTATTTCATAGTATCTCGATGTGATTCACCTTATGGGGCTATTATGATCTCGTACTATCCGCGAAATCTTTTCTCCTTCTCCCTTTTTTTCATCAAATCATTATTCAATCGAAGGCCCAAACATTATCTTTTATTTGTCACAATTATACCTTCATTTCACTACTAGGGTAGCATCCCATCTCTTCTAAATGCTGCTAGTCTTAGACTCTTTTGAGTTCATTCGGCTATACTGAGCCTTATATAACTTAGATAACCCATCACCTCTCTTGTGCTCACAGGCTTAACCCCGAGAACTTAATCATTTTTGTCACCTTCTCACTCACCCTTTCTTGTTCTTACTCTTGTCTTCCTAAAACCTTGTCGCTTTATCATGATTTAGCTTGCGACCTACATATATCCATTTTACTACTTGCAATCTTGCTTCACCATAGATTTCCTTGTATTATTCTGGAACATCAAGCGAGACATCTCATCGTCTCTATCTCTTCTTTACTCTCTTCGCTAGATCTTTCGGTTCCTAGAAACCATAGGTTGGAAAATATACAATTGACGATGCTGTTATCGTTCCTGGATAGTGAATCTCTGTTCTTCTAGCCTTCTATCCGAAGCATGGGCTGTTCACAACCTTTTGCATTTGAGTATCTCGTACGTTGTTTACCTTTACCTTATTGACCTTAAAATCTCGCATCACGTCTTGTATTTCTTTCATAACCTCCCTTCCACATAGGTATGATTCACATCCACAAATTGGAGCTTTATTTTAATACTATAATCTAGTGGGAGCTTCATACTGACTTCTTATGAGGCTGTTACTTTTATAACTGGCTTTATCATAGAGATGTTTTAGACTATGGTTGTTGTACTATTTCTCTTGTACCTCTGATATTAAGGTTGGTCCTTCAATGTTCTCTATCACGATTTCTCTAATTTTCTAGTTCTAATAATCAGAATCTTGATTTACTTGGTTGATGTAACTCTTTAGTTTCCTCTCCCCTTTGATCAACCTTCGTGTAGGCTTATGCTATCTTCTGATATGCGGCTCATGGTATTAGCTAGTACTTTAGTCCTGCATGGACGCTATAGAATATCCAGCATATAATCTTCTAACAATTTAATTCTTTGTCTATAACTTGGACTCAATTCTTCCTTTTAACTAATAGTGGAGTCTTCCACGGCTGTATGATTGTTAAAATATATGCATACTCCGAAATCGCAAATGCACTTATAACGTAACCAACTTTGGATCATTGATCGAATAGTTCCATTTGTTCCTTCTCAACTTTCTTTAAACGTAAGCTATTACTTTTCTTGGTCTTCTGCCTCCTTGTTGCGTGCATAATTAGCTTATCTTAGTTAACACGCATGCCGGAATTTTCGTACAACTCATATGATCTTGAATATTACTCTTGACATTACTTCCCGTTCACTAGCCACGGTAGGTTCCTGTTTCTTATGGAGGACGTACAATGTTGTTGTGAAACATTGTAACAAGACCATTTCCTCTTTAAGTCGCTGTGCGTAGGTTGAAGCCTTCTTCCTCATTTCCTCAGCTGGTCTTTCATGGTAGCACTTAGGGAGGACGACTCTTGTAAAGATGCGAGCTTATTACATTGTATACCACATAAAACTTTTGATGTCCTTCCTTGCCTACAATTATACGTAGTTACTTACCTCCACGCCCTTGTGCTTGTAGGGTTGCTTATGAACTGATATTTTGTCTGTCTTCCCAGTGGAACTATATTTCATTCCCACAATACTCATACGGTACCTTTAACAACCCCAACTCCTATCTGAATACTTCTTAAGTATTACAATGACGTTACTGCGAGGCTGAGTTCACTATATTGGGTTTTACTATGTTTATCTTGCACGATCTGCTAAATCGTCTGTAACCTCCTGTTTGGCCATAACTAGGCTCTTCCTTAATCAACTACCAACTACTCATTGGCCCATTATCATATCAATTGTCTGCGTAATCCTTCTTGGGATATCTCCTTTGTTTTAACTTACCGCTCGCACCGGTTCCTTATCTATTACTAACATTTCGGGCAGGAACCTTTACTTCCTCTCCTTGACGTCGTGTTTGCATAATATTCTGGAATCTTAGCATATATAAGCTTAGGATAATTTCAATATCATCCCTTTTTTATTTTTTTCGCATTCTTCCTTTACCATTCCATAATTACTAGAACCACTTAATTCTGGCTTAACACCACATCATTCCATATTCCCCCCTTTAGGGGAGCACTAAGAGTTGGAACCACGACGATCTACCTATAGATTTTTTTTCTCTTCATCTTTGGCATCCTTTCACATCATCACTGACCCTTACTCGCCTTGAGATAATCCTTCTGTAACAAGGATAACAAAATTCTTCACTTGCGATGGTGACACTTAGTGTAACTGGCACATACAGTCCCTTAAGCTTAACTTTGCTCATATTGTTTGCTTTAGGGAAGCATCTCCCTAAATGATCATTCTCTGAATTCATCATGGATCTTCTACTGTTATCTATTCTATCATTGTCGGAATGCAATCTAAAATTCTCATGATGCTAACTATTATCGAATCACTCATTTCCTAATTCATGTTTAGTTTATCTTGTTCACCAACCCATACTAATATCTAGTACTCTGGGGTCTAACTTTTCCTTCTGGTAATCGCGTTAGAGTCACAAACTTATTTCTCGAAATGAGGATACAACTTTATGGCCTATACTCTTTTGTTTTCTCAAGGCCCGTCACCGCTCGTCTTTTCATTTCCTTGGCTATAGACTTTGTAATACTATAATTTTTTTATCTACCGCTGACATCCATGTATCACATCTTGATCATAATGCTTTATTAACTTTCTTCTTATTTCCCTGCTAACATTTCTGTCTATTACTTTATTCTGAAAACTGCAACAAGATATTCTTTTGCTTTTTTGCTCCCATTTGCTCCATCTACTGGATATTCGAATTTCCAAACATTCTTTCTCTACTAGGGACGGAAGCCACACTAAGATAATGTTTACCTTTCCAGGATTCCAGTGCATGTCTTTGTAGTACTCATATCTAGTTGTACTATTTTGGAGTGCAACATCGAGGTATCTTACGAGGAGATGTATTAGCGCATTTGAAATATCCTTCGGAAATTTCAACTGATGCAAGCAATCCATCCATCATTTTGGGTTACTCTAACCCCAATCGGATCCTGATATCCTGTCTTCCTCTTATTCTACTTCTGTTAACCCCCATAAGGCATAACTGGAATGGGTGTGACCAATTGTACATACCTCTCTTACTATATGAGGTAACTCAAAATGCTTATATCTCTCTTCCTGAGTTGAAAATACCGATAATCTTTATTAACTGGGTACCTTGTACCTTTTTTCACCTTACTTCTGTTACTTGCTGGCACTTATTCCTTTATATCGTAAAAGTGGATTGGCCTTCTTGCCTTAGGTATCCTTATCAAGAGGCTTAAACATCTTAGTATACACATGGTCTGCTTCATACTTCATATTTATCCATCATAAGCAAGATGAAAAAATCGAGTTCTTCTAACTCAACTCTTTTACAACTATATCTCTTACCACCTGTCTTTCTGGATGTAGGCATCGTCATATTATGAATAAGATAGAGTTTAGGAAGTTGAATTATTATAACTGAGCTCTACCACACGATCTAGAGTATGAACAAAGAGTGACATTCCTAAATTCCTTGTAGCCTCCTGCTTATAAGTGTGGTGCACGACACACTCATAAACAAGACTATACTAGACACGGCTTGTAGACTCCCTAGGACAGGACTGCTCTGATACCACTTTTGTCACGACTCAAACTGACAGGCCGCGACGGGCACCCGGTACCTTACTCAATCGAGTACCAACATAATATATATTTTCATGTCATACTATCATAGATAACAGAGCCGTAAGGCTACCGTGAGATAAGCAGAATACAACATGTGATACCAACTTATACATAAGACATACGAGCTTATAAGACCAAAATAACCACTCGTATACTGAACATGGGCTGACAAGGCCATACAATCCTTTACGTACATAACATCTGTCTACAAGCCTCTAAGAATACATAATTTTCATAAAGGCCGGGACAGAGTCCTGCCATACCAAACAATACACGTCTAAATTATACTAACCAAACAAGCAACTCCGAAGCAAATGGAGCGCACAGACATATTCTGCTGAGCTAATGGCCTACTTGGAGGGTTCTCGACCTGAAGATCGGGACCTGCGGGCATGAATTGCAACGTCCCCAAGAAAAAGGGACGTCAGTAAAAATAATGTACCGAGTATGTAAGGCACATAAATAAGTACATAACAAACATGGAAGGAAATATAGAGTAAATGACTCAACCTGTAACTATGGATAACTCTGTAAATCATGAAATAATTATAGTGTCATGCATATGCGTATGAATGTCATGTCGTGCATAGGTACATGTTTAATAACATCCTCAGGCCTATGAGGGAATCCCATCATATCATCTCCGCCATTGTGGGCAAAATCATCAAAGTATACCAGCTGATCAGGTGGTGTTACGTATATAACGCCATAATCTTTCCCATATCCCATATACATATATATACATATATATACGCGTATATAATACCATCTGGTCATGGGTGAATGTTCATGTATAATTGCATGAAATGCATATGAAATACGTTAATAAAATCTCTCGGTATGTCATAAGGGCATTATGCCTCTGATTAATATCATGAAATAAACTTTATTAACTTACATATTTCTGAAACCCATGAACAGATGATAGAATAATATTACACATGGAAGAATAAGAATATACACATCCTTAGCATTTCTACGAATAGAATATTTTATGGAAGTTGTGCATTTTCTCGTTCGTTCGTATAGATCATGGCAAAAATAAAGAAGTGATAGCTTTAACATACCTGGACTGATTGTCTTGAAAATTCCTCTAACACACGTTTCTTGTGACGAACACGTAATGGCAGATCAAAGTAGGAGAAAATCCGCATGATATTCTTGAGAAGGATTGCACCATACTCGTTTAGAATCGCAAAATCCCGTTGCCTTTATGTAGTATAACTTTGTATGAAAGTTCATGTTTTTTTAGATTCTTGACGATCCATGAAAGACCATGTTACTGAATTATTTTTGAAAGCTCATGTTATTGAAATGAAGATCACGTCCAGGATTTCAAAAATGAATCCTCTGAATTTATTTCTCTTTTTGTTGTATACAAATGTTATTTGCTTAACTTTGCAAAGTTTTGCACTTTTCCAATAAAGAGATCAGCCCACCTTCACCCACCTTCACGTATAACAAAATTATCATTTGATCTAATGACTCATTCGTATACTTTGCCACCTTGGCTAAACTTATGCCATGTGGCAATTCCAACAAAAGCTCTTATCCACTTAATACCATAATTATCTCCACCATTAATAAATTATTCACATAATTGAGAATTATCTCAAATTACTTAAAATACTATTCATTTTTATAACACCTTATACACCTTACTATCATGGCCATGGGGTACCGTTTATGGTACTAGTCCATAAATACCAGATATTTTAACTCGAACTGTATTTTATCCCAAAATTCTATACTTCGACGTAGGGGTGGGCATATATCGGGTAAAATAACGATAACCCGAACTGTTAATTCTTTATTGGGTTAACGATTCGGTAACATGTTAAATTCTTTTTTATTGGGTTATCGGTTCGGGCTCGGTTTGCAATTTTGTTATCGGGTAAAAACCGATAACCCAATTAGAATGAACTACTTTACTTTTACCCTTACATATATACATACTATACTAGCCCTATAGTTCATCTTCATCTTCAGACTTCAGTTGTCCGCCACCTGTTCAGTCACCAGTTCTCCGCCTATCTGCCAGACCTAATTTCTCCGCCAGTGCCTCACCAGTCTCCGCCAGTGACCAGTATGCCTCACCAGTCACCACGACTCACTTCCTCACCATCAAACTCAGGCCGACACTCCTCAATCACATCGTGTAAGTTTTGGCTTAGGATTTTTCTGTTTGCTTCTTGTGAATTATTTTGATTTTACTTACTCTTGTTCTTCTCTCATCAGCCCTAGGGCTTTATTTTCATAATTCATCTTCATCTTCAGTTTTCCGCCGCAACCCTACCCACCAGTTCTCCGCCAAACTTAATTTCTCTGCTAGTGCCTCACCAGTTCTCCCCCAGTCGTCCTCACAAGTAACCACGGCTCACTCCCTCAGCGTCAAACTCAGGTCGGCACTCATCAATCGCATGTGTAAGTTTTGGCTCAGGATTTTTCTATTTTCTTCTTGTGAATTGTTTATATTTTTGCTTACTCTTGTTCTTCTCTCACGTTTGGCTTTTTATGCTGATGATTATGTTTTTCTTTGATAATTTACTGAAGATTGTTTTTTACTCGTCAATTCTGTTTTTTTTAGCTAGAACTTCTCTTGCTAAATCTGGTTTATGTCCATGTCTATATAAGACTTAATTATGAATCTGGAGTTGTTTGGGAACCTAATAGAGTACAAATCATGCCATTAGGGCTAACTGTTGTATATGCTTGCCTTGGACTATTTTGAACATTACTGAGAGAACTGTTGAAGTAATATGAATCCAGTTAAATATCCCAAAATGTTGAGCCCTTAAAATAAGTACAAAGATCGTGAAACATGTTGCTCAGCTAGTGTGTGTGTGACTATGTGTTGCTATTGTTGCCTCGCTGTTTGATTCCTTTTAAATTTAAACTCACAGTGACACAAACGGATGGCTGAAAATATGATGATTGATAAGGTAATTGGTGAAAGTGGAGCTTAATTCAAATGCGACATAAAAATCTCAATCAGTTCAATCGACATTAAAGAGATAAAGAAGAAAAGGTCTCCGGCATGGGAACATTTCTGATTTCTGTTGAAATATTTCTGATTTCTGTTGGGAAATACAGCTGTGTAGTGTGTAGTTGAAATATTGAAAATTTTATCAATGGCAAAGAACTATTAGTTGTGTTGTGTTAGATAGCCGTGTAGCTGAAACAGTGAACTGTTGTGTTAGTTGATTTATTATGGTGCACACTGCACATCGATATAGTGTAATATTAAGTGTAAACAAATGTAACTGGCAGTTTGTAGTGTAATATTAAGTGTAAACAATTGTAACTGGCAGTTTGTAGTGTAATGTTAAGTGTAAACAATTGTAACTGACATTCATTATATAGTGTAACTAGCATGTAACTAGCAGTTTGTTTTTTTAGTTTTAATATATTGCAAATTTTTTAATTTTTTAATCTTATCGGGTAAACTGATAACCGAACCGATAATGATCGATAACCGATTAACTGATAACCGATAACCAATATCTTATCGGTTTGGTTATCGGGTTATGATATTTGTAAACCGATAACCGATAGGCAAAACCGATAATGTTCAAAACCGAACCGAACCGACCGATGCCCACCCCTACTTCGACGAAATTCTTTTTCTTCGATTTGCTTAGCTTCTCACCTTCACATTTATTCATTACTTGTTTGAAATAGCATAGAATTCTTATAATCTTAAAATAATCTCATTCCCTAACTTATGTCGATTAACTTACGATGAAACCTTAACGTACGAAAAATGCAGGATGTAATATCTGATTTCCGAGCTTTCACCAATTTGCTTATGACATACTTTTATGTACGGAAACATATGGTGTAACATGTTTAAACGAGTCGTGATCGGATTTTTAAAGGGTTGTTTGGCTTGGGCTGGGGCTGTTGATTTGGGCCAAATTTGGTCCGAAATTGACTTAAAAAAGGGGCTATAATTTTAATATACGAAATTTATCAAAAACAATTTATAAAGATGATTAATAAATGATTAAAATGTTATTTATGCAACAAAATACTTAAAAATAATAGCTTAATATCATAAAAATATAAAGAATGATATTTTATCCTAAATAATGTAATGAATACAATTATGTGTAGAATATAGGTTATTACTGCAAAATTATGTAAATAGCTTAAAAATATAAACGTAATTATGTAAAATGAAGTAAAAAAATTTAATACATGTATGTGGTTATACAATAACAAATTTGGATGATTAAGTCATTATAAATAATTTAAAGTGATAATTATTAAATATTTAAGTAATTTAAATGCAAGAAAATTAACTTTAAAGCTCTAAAAATTGCAAAAAAAGTTATGGAAAATGCTTATATAAATCTTGTAAATTAAATAACAATGAAAAATGACTTTTTGAAAATATATATATTATTTGGAAATATTAGGGCAAAGTTGGATATCAACACCTGTGAGTCACCTTAGAGAAATCTTCAAGGTGCAAATACAGATGAACAAAAGACTTAGAATTCCTGTTCTCACTCTAGAACACCTTCCCCTTTCTCTAAAATGTAGATTTTTCTTTTTAGAATGACCCATAATAGTGTTTTATGAAAAGGGGATCGGGTTATAAAAACCCAAAAATGAAGCTCTGAAACGGGATCTGCGGTCGCATATGCGATCATGAAATGCTTCTGCGATCCGCAAAATGACCCTCCAGAACTGGGCTGGCATGCCCCACTATGCAGCCGATATGCAGTCCGCAGACCTATTTTTGCGGTCGCATAATGTGCCGTAAAACCTCCATCCACAAAATTTCAAAGCTGGATATGCGATCCGAGTGTGGCCCGTGAAATCATTTTGCGGTCGCATAATGGGCCGCGAAAATGACATCCAAAAATGGCACAAATGAGTGTCTCACTCTACGGCCATTCTGCGGCCCGTAGAGTGATTATGCAACCGCATAATGTGCCGTAGAGATGCCCTATTCTGTCAAGCATTTTCCTTCAACTCCCCAGCACACTGTTCAACCCAGAAAGTCCGTATCATTAACACCTACGCCTACCTCGGCACCACGAAACCCCGGTTTTTTAGGAAAATTTTTACGGTGCCTTATATCCTCCCCCACTTAAGATCATTCGTCCTCGAATGAGGGTCTAAATCCGTCCTTAGAACTCATCATGACCCAGCTGTTCTTCACACACTAGCAGTCCCAAATATTTCTAACTCTCAAAATTTCCAAAACTTTCGGCAGAGTTTTCCTTGTAACTGGGCCTATCCACCTGTCAGAGAATCCCAGAAACCAATCCTAACAACATGTACATAAACCAACAATGCAACACAAAATGAAACAACACCAACCGTGGCCTCATAAGCAATATATTACTAGAAAGGAAACACCTTGAGCATAAACTATACAAGTAATGCATAGGTCATAGGAAGTAATTTCATAGAAACTATTGCATAGCTATTCAAACAAATGAGGGTACTTCTTTTTCATTTCTTCCTCGGTCTCCCAGGTGGCCTCTTCAACCTGTTGGTTCCACCATAACACTTTCACGGAGGCAATTTCTTTATTTCATAGCTTTCGGACCTGCCTATCAATGATGCCAACAGGAGTTTCTACATAGGTCAGTTCTTCATCAACCTCTATAGTCTCAACTCGCACAATAGCCGACGGATCTCCAACTACCTTCTTCAACATAGACACATGAAATACCGGGTACACTAATGACATCTCGAGTGGTAGCTCAAGCATGTATTCCACCTGACCAATCCACTGAATGATTTTGTACGGCCCAACAAACCTCAGACTCAATTTCCCTTTCTTTCCAAAGAACATTATACCCTTCATAGGGGAGACCTTTAAGAATACCCAATGATCTTCTTTTAACTCCAAATCTTTGTGATGAACATCCGAATAGGACTTTTGACGACTCTGAGTAGTTTTCAACCGATCCTTAATGACCTTAATCTTCTCCATAGCCTGATGCACGAGGTATGGTCCTATTAATTACGCTTCCCTAATATCGAACCACCCAATGCGAGATCCACATCTCCGACCATATAAGGCCTCGATGGTGCCATCTGAATATTAGCAAGGTAAATGTTGTAGTAGGCAAAATTCTATGAGTGGAAAATCATGGTCCTAGCTACCTTTGAAGTCAAGAACACAAGCGCGCAACATATCCTCTAGCGTCTGAATAGTCCGCTCTGCGTCCCAAGGCTGTACTAAGATTCACTTGAGTACCCAAACCTTGCTGAAATTTCTTCCCAAAGTTAGCCATGAACTGCGCCCCACGATCAGAGATGATATAAACTGGAGTGCTATGCAACCTGACTATTTCCTTGATATACATTTGAGCATACTGTTCCACTATGTCGGTATTTTAACTGGCAAGAAGTGTGCTGACTTTGTGAGTCGATCCACAATCACCCAAATTGAGTCTAACTTGCGCGGAGTGCGCACTGTCCTACCACAAAGTCCATATTAATCATTTCCCACTTCCACATTGGAATTTCTATGTTCTGCTTCAACTCACCAGGCCGTTGGTGTTCGACCTTTACTTGCTGGCAACTCAGACATCTTGCCATAATGTCTGCCACATTCCTTTTCATGCCATTTCACTAATAGACTTCCTTGAGATCATGATACATCTATGTAGAGCCCGGGTGTACAGAATACCTGGAAGTGTGAGCCTCGGTCATGATTCTTTCCCGGTGACCAACTACATATGGAACACATAAACACCCTTGGTACCTTAGTGTACCATCATCCATGCCAAGAGAAAAATCCATAGTTTTTAAGTTTATAAATCCCCTCCTTCAATTGTACCAACAATGGATCGTTGTATTGCTTTTCTTTAACTTCCACAACAAGCAATGATTCATTCCTATTTTGCACAATTACCCCTCCTTCACTAGAGTCCCCAAGACGAACTCCCGAACTAGCCAACCGATGAACCTCTTTTGCCAACAACCTTTGGTATGCCTCCAAGTGAGCCAAGCTACCCATAGATTTCCTTCTAAGAGCATATATCACGAAATTATCCTTCCCCTTATGATATAAGATATCAACATCGTAATCCTTGAGTTTCTTTTCCTTAAATTCAATACCTTATGTTTGAGAATATATTGAAGGCTCTTATGGTTCGTGAATATATCCACATGGACCCCATACAAATAATGATGCCAAATCTTCAACGAAAATTCCACCGTCACAAGTTCTAAGTCATGAGTTGGATAACTCTTTTCATGATTCTTGAGTTGCTAGAAACATAATCTATCACCCTGCCATGCTGCATCAACACACATCCAAGACTAATCCTTGAAGCATCACAATACACCACAAACCTATGTACCCTCTGGTAGGGTTAACATTGGTGCCGTAGTCCATCTTGATTTCAACTCCTGGGAGCTCCTTTCACAAGCATCACACCATTGAAACTTAATGGCCTTCTGCGTCAACTTAGTCAACGTAGGGGCAAGAGTAGAGAACTCTTTCACAATCTTTCTGTAATACCCTGCTAATCCCAAGAAAATGCAAATTTGTGTTGGAGTTGTCGGTCTAGGCTAATTTTTCACAGCTGCAATTTGCTGAGGATAAACCTTATTTCCTTCTCTGGAGACGACATGACCAAGAATGCGACAGATTCAAGCCAAAATTAACATTTTGAAAACTTCGCGAACAATTGATGTTGATGATGAGTCTGTAGAACTGCCCTGAGATGATCGACATGGTCTCTCAACTTTTTGAATATAAAATAATATCGTCAATGAACATTATCAAAAAGGAGTCAAGAAAAGGCTTGAATACCCGATTCATAATATCCATGAAAGCTGTCGGAGCATTTGTTAGCCCAAAAGACATTACCAAAAATTGAAAGTGCCCATACCGGGTCCTGAAAGCTGTTTTCAGAGTATCCTATTCCCCGATCTTCAATTGGTGATACCCAGACCGTAAATAAATTTTGGAGAAGTACCTAGCACCCTCTAATTGATCAAACAAATCATCTATTCTTGGTAGTGGGTACTTATTTTTGATTGTGTCTTTGTTGAGCTGCCAGTAGTCAATACACATCCTTAGCGACCCATATTTATTTCTTACAAAGAGAACCGGCGCGCCCCAAGGTGACACGCTCGATCAGACGAAACCCTTCTCTAACAAATCCTTCAATTTGTCTTTTAGTTCCTTTAATTCTGCCGGTGCCATTCTGTAAGGTGGAATAGATATAGGATGTGTGCCTGGCATCACAATAATCCCAAAATCAATCTCCCTGTCTTGTGGGATCTCAGGGAGCTCATCAGGAAAGAACTCCAAAAATTCATTCACAACTGGCGCAGACTCAAGTATAGGTGCCTCAGCATCGATGTCCGTAACCCAGACCAAGTGGTAGATACACCCCTTGTTAATAATATTTGTGGCCTTAAGGTAAGAAATAAACCTAATTTTCGGCACCACATCAGCCCCCTTCCATTCAATGACTGGATAATCTAGGAACTCGAACCTTACAGTTTTGATTCGGAAATCAAGCTTAGAAAAACAAGAATAAAGCTAGTCCATACACATGATCACATCAAAATCAACCATCCCCAATTCTACGATATCGGCCATGGTAACCCGACCATGCACCGAGACAATACAATCCCTATAAACCCGTGTGGCCACAATAGAATGACCAAATGGAGTAGATACAAATAACAGTTCATGAAGATGTTTTGGTTCCATCCCAAATTCCATAGAAACATAAGGAGAAACATAGGACGAAGTGGAACCAGGATCAATAAGAGCATACACATCACGATATTGGACAGTAAATATACTTGTGACAACATCTGGAGAAGCCTCTGAATCCTGATGCCTCTGCATGGCATAAAATCTTCTAGGCCCTCCCGAGCTCTGGGCACCACCCCTAGCTGCACCACGCCCTACAGGAGTTGGAGTGCCTCGAGCTAGAGGAGATGCTGTGGATGTAGTAGCTGCAGAACTAGCTGGCTGTGCCATTCCTCTGCCCATGGTTCGGCGAGACGTGCGGCAGTCTCTCTGAATGTGACGCCTCATACCGCATTCATAGAATATAGGTAGGTCCATATGGCAGTCCCCAAAGTGCGTCCTCCCACACTTAGGGCAAGAGGGTCTCCTTTGCTGCTGAAATCTCCTCCTGGTTGGCCCTGTTGGTGGGGTCCCCTCTTGTCATGATTGGTCCTGAAACAACTCCACTGCTACTGACTAGCCCCTAATGTCTATGCACTCATCGAACACTGGGCGGAAGAATGAGATGGCCTTGCTGACCCCCCTATGAATGCCGACCTACCACCACCACCACTGGAAGAATCACCACAGTTGCTCGCGGATCAGATCTTGTTGTTGCCATCACGCTCCATTATGTTCTTCAACTTACGGTTCTCTGTAGCTTGAGCTCTGATATCAAGTTTGTCATCCCCCGAACTCGGGGAGCGCGACCGACGCTCAGCCGAGATGACCCGGCCAAGCAAGCCTGAATAATACCTTCTACCCTAACTTACTCATGAATAATAATAAAATTCAATTCATAAATCAGGCAGGGAGGAGGATCAAGTAAACAACAACAGTAATTCATTATTATCAGTTTCATTCTTTATGAGTTTCCAAAATACATACTTTTTCATAGTTTAATGTGGAACATGTGACACAAATTACAACATTTCTAGTTTGACTTTCCCCACGCCAACGTACCACCCACACTATGTCTACAGAGCCTCTAATAGATACAAAAGAGTATGGTGATAATGCCGGAAATAAGGCCCCGACTATACCTCAAAACATAGTAATACATACAAAATAAAAGATGTACAACCTCATAATGAAATGGGGCTCACCAAGTCAGCTGGGAAGATTGGGTACCGCTATCACTAGTCAGTATCCTCTGCTGTGGAACCACCTGTATCGATTAAAGATGCAGCTCCCCTTGCAAAAGGGACGTTAGTACATGCCGAATAGTACTAGTATGATAACCAAACACCTAATCATGAACTTAGAATTACAGCATAAATATGATGAATCAGGGTGACTATAATATAGCATAGATAGCCGTTAAATCAAAAAAAATTTTATCAAGAGCCCTCCATATCACCAATAAATTTTAAGATGAGAACCTCTGTAACCACCTTTACACAAAGCGGTCCCGCCACCTCACCCCAATGAATTTAGGTGGAGGTGCATCACGATACCAATATTTACACTAAGCGACCCTGCCGCTTCACCCAAATATGTGCGGGTGGGGGTGCAACAACAATACCAATACCTACACAAAGCAGCCCTGTCGCCTTACCCCAATATATGAGGGTGGAGGTGTAACAACAATATCAATTCCTACACAAAGAGGCCCTGCCTCCTCACCCCAATATGTGCGGCTGGAGGAGTAACAACAATACCAATTACAATATCTACGCAGTTTGGCATAAAAATTTTCATATGTAACACTACTTGGAATTATAACATGTAGATACACAATCCGTAGCTGGAACATGACTTTAATAAATAACATAACATAATAAAAGCGTTTGATCACAAATCGAACATGTATTTTGTCACAAAGCTTATTCTGAATAATCGACTTATAATAAACATCTTGGAATTTACAAGGGTGATATGCAGTTCAATTTTTGAAGAAGAGTTTAGCTATCATAGCTCACTTTGAGAGTTTCCTTAATTCACTACACCATTTTGGAATCCTAGCAACTTTGATCTATTTAGAGCTATAGCAAAATTGAACATAAATTAAGAAGGAGTTCATGATTCTAGCTCATTTGAGCATTTTATCAAACATTAGGTGGCCATTGTGATCTCAAGGTCCTCCTATGGTTGAATCCCCTATTTCATTACCCAAAATCTACCCAATTGATCTCAACAATCATCCCACAAACCTAGATAGTACATGCATGCAAAACCACTCCCACACCCAAGAATTGTTTGGTTTGTTACCTATTTTCAGTTAAATCTCGAAATTGAAGGCCAGGGAGTAGAATATTACCTTTTGGTTAAAGACCTTGCAAGTCACCCTAGAGAAATCTTCAAGGTTTTAGCAAATATTGATGAACAAAAGACTTTGAATTCCTCTTCTCCCTCTAGAACATCTTCCCTCTCTCTAAAATGTAGATTTTCCTTTTTAGAATGACCCATAATAGTGTTTTACAAAAAGGGGATTGAGTTATATAAACCCAAAAATAAGCTCCGAAACGGGATCTGCGATTGCATATGCGACCACGAAATGCTTCTGTGGTCCGCGAAATGATCGTCCGGAACTGGGCTGGTCTGCCCCACTATACAGTCGATATGCGGTCCGGAGACCTGTTCTGCGGTCGCATAATGCACCGCAGAACCTCCCTCCGCAAAATTTCAAAGCTGGATATGTGATTAGAGTGCGACCCGCGAAATTATTTTGCGGTTGCATAATGGGGCGCGAAAATGACATCCAAAAATGGACCAAATGACTGTCTCACTCTACAGCCATTCTGAAGCCCACAGAGTGATTATACAGCCTAATGGGCCTAAAAAATGCCCTATTCTTCCAAAAGTTTTCCTTCAACCCCCCATCGCACTGTTCAACCAAAAAATTCTGTACCATGATGAGCTTTAACATCTATGCCTACCTCAACACCACGAAACCCCGATTTTTTGGAAAAATATTATGGGGCCTTACATCTCTTAATGTTTTGATCAAGCTTGACATGGCCAAGGCTTATGATAGGGTATCATGGAAGTATCTTCTTTATGTACTGAGGAAAATGAGATTTGCTGAGCACTTCATCAACATGATCTGTAATCTGTTGGCTAACAATTGGTATTCAGTTCTAATATGGCCAAGCTTCTGTATTTTTTAAGTCCGCAAGAGGTGTTAAGAAGAGAGATCATTTGTCTCAAGAATTGTTTATTCTATCTGCTAAGGTGCTTTCAAGATCACCGAATAAGCTGTTTGAAGACAAGAGGTTTAGGGTATGGTATGCCAAAATGGACTGATCCCTTAAACCATTTGGCATATATTGATGATACAATCATTTTTGCCTATGGTGATTCTTTTTATTTTAGTAAACTGGTTGAAGTCCTCACACTTCATAAACAAAAATTTGGCATGTTGATCAACAAGTTAAAGAGTTCGTATTAAATGCATGCTAATATGGCTGGAGAATCTTTTAATAATGTTGGTGCTATAACTGGCTTTCAAAGAGGTAGGTTACCATTTATTTACTTACGATGTCCAATATTTTACACAAGGAGGAGGAAAGAATATTACAATGATCTCATTAAGAAGGTAAAGGCAAAGTTATATTCATGGAAAGGAAAGCTATTGTCTTTTGGAGGCAAAGCTACTCTCATATCCAGTGTGCTTCAGAGCTTACCTACTGACATTCTATTAGTATTGGATCCTCTCGATAACATTCTTGAACACTTACATAAGATCTTTGCTAGATTCTGTTGGAGTAAAAAGGAAGAAGGTAGAATCATACACTGGACAAAGTGGCAAAATCTATTTCTTTCAAAGGAGGAAGGTGGCCTAGGGTTCAAATCCTTATTTGATGTATCTAAGGCTTTGTTTGCAAAGGTACGATGTAGGTTTAGGACATCTAAATCCTTGTGATCAAAATTCATGTGGAATAAATATTGCAAGAAGGAGTTGCCTATGGTACAATTTAGAAGGGATCACATGTGTGGAGGAAATTGTTAGAGGCAAGAGAGGAGGTGGAACATGAAATTTTGTGGGAGATGAATAGGGGTTCTACTGATGTTTGGCATGAGAATTGGACTGACCTTGGTGCATTGTATCATGTAGTACCTCCAGAGTTCATCATCAATGAAGATTTATAAGAGGTGGCAAAATTGAGAAATGAATATTGTTGGGATGATAAGATGTTGGAGTAGTATTTTCCAGAAGACATTGTTGAGCATAAAAGGCAAGAAGTGCCCTTTGATAATTCAGATGAGTATTGGGACACACTTAAATGGATGCCAACCCCTTCAGGCAAGTTAGTAGGCAGTTCTTGGAAAATATTGAGGCATAAGACTCCACCAAATCCAAAATACAAGTTGTTATAGACAAAAAGTTTACCATTTAAGATATCCTTTTTCTGGGGAGACTATGGAAAGGGAGGTACCTACAGATGATATATGGAGGAGAGGTGGCTATTTAACTGTCTCTATGTTTTGGTGATGTCTTCCACCTCAAGAGGAAACATTTAAGCATATTTTCCTCACAAGTTCTACTTCTACTAAGGTGTGGAAGTTTTTCTTAGAAGTTGCAGGAGTGGTGGTGAATCTGGTGCAAAATTCATCAGATTATTAAAGCATGGTGGAGTGCTGATTATTGTGCTAAGCTTAGTCTATTTTTCCAAGAAATTCCAGCTATTATCACTTGGAAAATTTAGAAAAGAAAGAACATAATGAAGCATGAAGGAGGTGCAGTATCATTTCATAGTGTAGTGTATGAGGGGAATAAAATTCTACACTATCTTGCTCGAGTTAGATCTCCCTAGCTGCCTAATATCCCTCTACTCTGCTAGATATGTTTAACTATTTTGAAGGCTATAAGCCTTACATTATTACGAAAAGAGTCACTTGGTAGTTACCTTATGAAGGGTGGTTCAAATTTAATACTGATGGTGCTTCTAAAGGTAATCCTGGGCCAAGTTTATATGGATTCTGGTGTGAGGGATTGTTCTTGAGATGTGGTATATGAAAAGGCAGAAGAGATAGGGTGGTAAACACATATAGTAGCTGAGGTAAAGGAAATTGCTGAAGGACTCTCTTATTGTATTGATAGGCATCTTCATCCTCTTATAATTGAGAGAAATTCCTGGTAATGAAGAAGATTATTGAGGGAGAATGGGATGCACCTTGGTGTATTGTGAAGGAAGTAAAGAGGATTAAGGAGATGAAGGATCAATTCAGTGTGATCTTTCAACATGTGTTAAGGGAGGGAAATGTTGTGGGAATTTTTTTAGCTGACCTTGAGTATTTTTTTGCAGGTACAATAACTGTCCAATCATTTATTGAATTGCCTAGTGCAAGAAGGAAACTAATCAAATTAGACAAGGCCCAAATCCCTAAGCTTAGGGTTAGGGTTGGAAAAAGAAGAGCTTGTGATTGATGTGTGAATTATATGCATACTGCATGCTTTTGTTTGTTCTTGTGCTTGTAATATCCATGTACGGTTGAGCTACTATCCACTGGTATTAGCATGTGTTCATGCTCATCTTGGAGGTGGTTGGACACTGTATGGAATTCCTATTACAAGCAGGAAATCCTCTAGGTTTTATGTGATGCAACAAAGTAAAATAACATATGGGATCACTATTTGGTTTATTTTGGTAACAGGTTTGAGTCGCGATATACCACGCGATGCAAGGGAAGTAGAAAGCTTTGGACCTGGCTATGCAAGCTCTACATTGAGAATGAGACCTGGCTACGAGCTCTGCAGTGAGTAATAGAACGATGACGTAAGAGAAGTAGCACGAGCATGCTAGGAGCTGGGTGACAAAAGGTCTGTTGCCAGATCCTTTGTGCTTTAGTCTGTGCGGCACAAGGTCACAAATTATATGGTATCCGTTGGTGAAGATTGTCCTATACTTCTTCTTGCTGAGACTTGTACCATGCTGCATGTTCTTCTTTACAACAATTAAGACCTCTTATTTGTTGTGGTGTAGCAGTGTTGTATTCATACATGCCACCTGGTGAGAGATTTGTAGGTGCTACTTTGGAGTTTTTGCAACTGACGTGTGGATACATATGCAACATTGTCACCTGGAGATCTTTAGATTCTGTAATAGTTATCTTACACTTAGTTATGGTTTCACTTGTAATAGGTAGACTTAGTATGATCTTTTCATATTTTATTTGGTCAAATTGTAAGACGTGGACCCAATTTGGGATTATAGATATATAGTAGCTACTACACACATAGCCTAGTAGTATATTTGCTAAAACAAAAATTCCATAGAGAAACAAGATATATAATCAAAATCAAGTAGAAATCACTTCCTTCTTGCCTTGCATGAAAATCTCTCCTTAAAAAAGTGCCCCTTTCCAAGTCTAAGGTTCAAAATATGAGACAATAAGCTAAAATCCGGAATTATGACTTAAAACAGCCTGCCCCGGCATACACTTTGCTATTGCAATAGGCCCTTCACAATCGCGAAGGAAAAACTCAGCCACTGCCAAAAACCTTCCTTTACAAACGTGGAAGCTACCTCGCGAATATGAAGCACAAACTCACAAATCTACATGAACGCAAGCACCTTCTCGCGATCGCGAAGGCAAACCTCCAGCCTACCTCACACGCTCCATGAATGACCCCCAAAGCGCGAACGCAAAGAAAAACTAATCACAGCACATTGCAAACACGAGCCAGTCAAATCACGAAGCACACCAGACACTAGTAAAATTTACAACACATGCTCCAGGTATTCTGAAACTCATCCGGGACCCAGTCTAATCATACCAACAAGTCCATAAATACTACCTGGACCTATCCAAAGCTTAGAAACACATACGAGATCATCACTTATACGAAGCAAATGTCAAACCACGAGTTGAACTTCTTTGAAGTTCATAAAATTCTAAACTTCTAACCAAGCGTCTGATCATGCCTAATATTTTGGATCATAACCAAACTTTGCACACAATTCCACTAAATAAAATGAAACAATTCCAAGTCCCGAAATCACAATCGGAATCCAATAATTTCAAAGTCTACTTCCTATCAAACCTATGAACTCTCCAAACCTTCAAATTTCCAACTTTGGGCAAATAGAGCCAAAACCTTCTATGAACCTCCAAATCCAAACATACACCTAAGTCCAAATCTACCATACAAACCTATTGGAACCATCAAATCACCAATCCAAGGTCGTCTACGAAAAAGTCAAACCTCGATCAACTCTTCAACTTAAGCTCCCAATAATAAAATTAAGTGTTCCAATTCACTCCCAAACCTTCCTGAAACCATATCAACCATCCTCGTAAGTCACAGAATAACAAACATGCATACAAAAAACATATAATAGTGAAACATGGCTCAAATACACAAAGCGACCGGTCAGGTCATTAGATTCTCTACCTCTTACGCAAATGTTCTTTCTCAAACAAGTTTAGAATCATACATGTAATGCCAAAAAGATGAGGATATCTGCTCTTATCATGATCAATCTACCAAGTAACTTTCTCGACTGGTTGACCTATCCACTGAACCTTCGCTGATGAAATCTCTTTTGATCTTAACTTTCAAACCTGCCTATCCAAAATTACCACTGACTTTTCTTCATAAGCCAAATTCTCATCCAACTGCATTGAACTGAAAACAACACATGTGATTAATCTTCATGATACTTCCGAAGCATAGAAACATGGAACGCCGAATGGAATCCCCACAATCTAGGTGTAAAAGCAAGCCTGTAAGCCACCACACCAACTCTCTCTAAAACCTCAAATGGACTAATATACTGAGGGCTCAAATTGTCTTTCTTCTCAAACCTCATCATGACCTTCATAGGCAAAATTCAAAGAATAACCTTCTCACCCTCTATGAAAGATACACCACTAACCTTCCTATCAACATAACTATTCTGTTTGGACTGCACTGTACAAAGTTGCTCATAAATTAACTACACCTTCTCCAAAGCATCACGAACCGAATCAATTACCACCTAGCCTCACAAGGCTCAAACCAACCAACTCGGAAAAGAGATTGCTTCCCATATAAGGCCTCATAAGGAGCCATCTCGATACTAGACTGGTAGCTGTTATTGTATGCAAACTCCCTAATGATAGAACTTTGTCCCAATTGCCTCATAAATCAATAACACAAGCTCTCAGCATATCCTCAAGGATATGAATGGTCCGCTCGGACTACCCATTCGTCTGAGGGTGGAATAAAGTTCTCATCTCAACCTGTATCCCTAACTCACGCTGAACAACTCTCCAAAAGTCTGATGTAGACTAAGTGTTTTGATCAAAGATGATAAAAACTAACTCACCGTACAAGCGGACAATATCTGTGATGTAGATCTTAGACATTTTCTTTGAAGTGCAAGAACTCATGACAGGATCAAAATGCACAGACTTGGTCAGTCTGTCCATAATGATCCAAACAACGTCAAACCTTCTCAATATCCGTGGTAATCCTACCATAAAGTCCATCATAATGTGCCCCCACATCCATTGTGGTGTATCTAACCTTTGAAGCAAACCACATGGTTTCTTATGCTAATACTTGACATGCAGACAATTCAAGCACCGCAAAACATACCCAACCATGTCTTTCTTCATCCCCATCCACCAATAATGTTGCTTCAAATCACAATATATCTTTGTAGCACCTAGATGAATAGAATACTGCAAAGTATGAGCCTTCTCAAGAATCAACTCCCTCAAATCATCCATATTAGGAACACAAATCCAACCTTGAGGTTGCAATATCCCATAATCGCCTATAACCACCTCCTTATCACCACCTCGCAACACCATGTCATTAAGGACAAGCAAATGAGGATTATCATACTAACGAGCCTTGATGCGCTCTAATAAGGACGATTGTGTAACAAAAAAAAACTTTACTATGCTCAGAAATATCTAATCTCACAAATCTTTTGGCCAAAGCCTGAACATCCATAGCCAAAGGTCTTTTCACATCTGGAATAAATGCCAAACTCCCTATACTCTCCGCCTTCATACTCAAAGAATCCACTACCACATTAACCTTCCTTGCAAGATACATGATATTGATGTCATAATATTTCAACGAATCTAACCACCTCCATTGCCTCAAATTTATATCCTTTTTCTTGACATATACTGAAGATTGAGATGATCAGTGTAAACCTCACATGACACACCATACAAGTAGTGCCTCCAAATCTTGAGTGCATGCACAATAGCCGCCAACTACAAATCATGTATTGAATAGTTCTTCTCATAGGGATTCACCTAGCATGTCACGTAGGCTATCAAAATACCTTGCTACATCAGCACACAATCAAGTCCAACGCCCAAAGCATCACAATAGATAGTATACATCTTCAATCCTGAGGTCAACACTAAAACTGGAGTTGTAACCAAAACAGTCTTGATATTCTAAAAGCTCTCTTCACACTTGTGATACTATCTGAATAGAACACCCTTCTAAGTAAACATGGCCAATGAGCTGCAATAGATGAGAAATCTTCCACAAAGCGATGATAGTAACAAGCCAAGCCCGAGAAACTCCGAATCTCTATAGCGGTAGAAGGTCTGGCCAACTCTGATACAACCTTAATATTCTTCGGATCCACCTTGATCCTATCATTACATACCACGTGGCATAAGAATTTCACATAATCCAACAAAAACTCATACTTGGAGAACTTAGAATTCTCCCTCACAATCTGAAGCACAATCCTCAAATGCTACTCGTGCTCCTCAGCCCTATGGGAATATGCCAAGATATCATCAATGAATGCAATGAATAAAGAATCCAAATAAGGCTGGAACACACTATTAATAAAATTCATGAAAGCTTCTAAGGCATTAGTCAGCCCAAGAGACAATCAAGAACTCATAATTCCCACAACGAGTCCTAAAAGCCGTCTTAGGTATGTCGGAAGCCCTAATCTTCAACTGGTGATAACCTGATCTCAAATAAATATTTAAGAACACCCTGAAATCAAACATTCATCAATGTGCGGCAGTGTATACTCTTTCTTAATAGTGACCATGTTCAACTGCCTATAATCAATACACATTCTCATAGAACCATCATTCTTCTTCACAAACAACATTGGCACACCCAAGGTGAAACACTCATATTGATGAACCCCTTATCCTACAACTCTTGCAACTATATTTTCTATTGTTTCAACTCAGATAGAGCCATGTGATACAGTGGAATAGATATTAGTTGAGTGCACGACACCAAATCAATACGAAATTTAATATCTCTATCGGGTGGTATGTCTGGTTGGCCTGCATGAAACACATCTAGAAACTTCTTTACTACTAGGACTAAATCAACAATAGGAGTATCCGCACTAACATCTCTCACAATGGACATATACGCCAAACACCCCTTCTCAACCATCCATTGAGCCTTCAGAAATGAAATCACCTTACAAGGAGTGTGATCAAGCGAACCTATCCATTATAACCATGGCAACCATAGAATAACCAACATCATGGTCTTAGCGTGACAATCAAGAATAGCTGGTACAGAGATAGCCATTTCATATCCAAAATCACATCAAACTACACCATATTAAGCAACAGAAGATCAACCCTAGTCTCATAACCCCCAATAGTAACTACACAAGACCGATACCCATGATCTACCACAGTAGAACCACTAATATGTATAGATACCTGAACAAGAATATCAAGATAACCACTAGGCATATCTATTTAGGAATCAAAGTATGATGACACATAAGAATAAGTAGGACCCAAATCAAATAACATTACAACATTTTTATGATAGAACAAGACCATACCTATGATCATTGCATATGAGGCCACTACCTCAGGCCTACCTAGAAAATCAAAGCAACGAGCCTGACTACCACTAGTCTGACCACCACCAACCTGGACCCCACCTCTAGGGTGACCTCTATATGCACATCCTCCCCTTTAGTTGTCAAGGAAGGGGGTGGAGCAACTGGTGCTGAAACCACCGGTTGAGAAAATTATGGAACTCCGCCCCTAATAAACTTGGAACAATGCCTCCTCATATGCCTAAACTATCCACACTCAGAACAACCTCTAGTTGACTGAGGCTGCTGAACATGAACCTGCCCCTAATGGCCTGAATACACACTAAAATAACCCTAATAAATGGAGCACAATATGAGCTCGGTGGGAGATCAATGAAATATTATGGAACTAGGGTGCTATAAGATGGTCAAGACACTGCCCCACGGGCCACATTTGTGTAGAATGAGCTGGCCTACCATGATTGACTCCACCAACTGACCCCTACCTCCATATGACATACCATTGAAATTATCCGAATGAAGAGATCTATTGTATCTCCACATAACCTCTCGTACCTGGCTACAAATATGCTCGATCCTTTGAGCTATCTATATAGCCGGGTATAAAATAGTCCCAATCTATGACTCTCAAGCCATAGAAGTTGTGATGCCATAATTCAAACCCTCAATATATTCTCTCACCCTCAGTTCTCTAGAAAGCTTCACTTATCTATTTGGAACCTCAACTTGGTCACTAGTTTAAAGATGATAAGCCACAACGACCTGCAGCATGACAAGACAACTCTATGAATCTTGCCGCATACTCAGTCACAATTATGAGATCATGCTAAAGATGCTCAAACTGGCCTCACAAATCATACCACTTAGTGTGTGGGATATATCTCTCAAGGAACAATCGTGATAACTGAACCAAGTAAGTGGAGGTGAACCTGCTGGTCTGCCCAGCTCATAATTCTGCCACTATCTCCTGGAAACTCTTCTAAACTAGAATGTAGTGAAGTCCGCTCCATTGGACTCTACCAAGCCCAAATTGTGAAACATCTTGTGACATCTGTCTTGAAAGTCCTAGGTGTCCTCTGAAGCAGCACCCTCAAAATATGGAGGAAATAACCTCTGAAAATATAATCTATTTTGCTCATCGGCAGACATGGCTTGCAAAATATCAGGTCTAGTTACTAGAATAGGCTGCTTCGGTATATGAGTGAGGGGGTGTTGAGCTCCCCCTCCAGCTTGAGACGTAGTTGGGGCCACTGGAACTACTCCAACATGGGTCAGTTCATCAATAAAACTAACTAACTTGCCCATAGCCTCCTAAAATACAAGTGCGAGAACGAAACCCTCTGGAGGCTGAGTGGGAACTGAGGCCTCAACATGATCATCATCAAACTGATCATCTACCTGATCTGCAAGTGGATCCATTGATACTGCCCTAGTACGCTCTTGGGTTCTGATGGGTGCTCTTCCTTTAGCCGCCACAGCACGACCCCTGGCGGGACCCTTGGCCTTTCTCGGGCCCTACCCCTGATAGCTACATCTGGAGGTACTGCCTCTCCATCATATGTTGCCGCTGAAGCACGAGTTCTCACCATCCGTGAGAGAGTAGAAAAGATAATTTCGGGTTAGACATAATCAAACACAACAAGGAAGTTTTCAATAATCAACCCGACCCACAAAACATCATCAATTATAAATATCCTCTCATAATGTACGTGGTGCCAAATTCTCATCTTTTCACAATATTCTATTCTCCAACTCATAAATATAAGTATGAGTCAATATAATTGAAGTCATTAGATCGTAATAATAGAAACACGAATAAACGTACATACGGCTAAAAGATGGCTATGTCTAACCAGGTAATTCCATTCATCTCGGAAATTCATTAAGCAATTTCATCGTTCAAAAGTCTTATCATAATATTTAACATAAAGGAAATACACCATTTAACCACTAAATCTTAAATAAGACAAGTATGCGACCACGACTCGACAAAGAAGCTCAATATCAGAAATAATTATTTTTCCTAATTCAACAACTCATAACCCTAAACATGCTTCTAAGCCACAAACACAGGTCATCACATAATCATAGAGATCAATAAAACATGAACACTAAGCTCACATAGTTCAAACAAGACATAATCATAAGCCAAATGTTTACCGGATATGGTCATAACCTAGATACGCAAATACACTTGCCACTTTGCATATACGTGACTCATAAATTAAGCAACAAGTGGCAAATAGATCAACTATGGAGAGCATTCCCTCTTACGAGGATATACAAGAGACTAACCTCCAACCGATAGTCTTCCAACTTAAAAAATATCATTCCTTCTCAATAAACCTCCAAACAAATCGAATCTAGTCAAATATCATTCAATAACGTCAAACAAAGCCACATGAATTAATTCCAAATAATAAAGATTCAATTTTTAATCAAATAAACAAAAGTTAACAAAATTTAACCCTGAGCCAACATGGTCACAATCCGAGTGAAGAGGTAGATCTCGACTACCCATAATCGCACGAGTCAAAGTATGTGATTAGATTCCAAAGCTGAGTCCAAATCGATTCCTAAATCCCCAATCTACATATAACGACCTGGCCGGTTGTTTTGTAAGATTTACCATGTTTCCACCAATTCTGCATTTGTCATATATTTTAGCCTGTTTTTGTTGTGTTGGGTCAGTTGGTTTGGGTCTGGAGTGGTCATGGTGAGAATTGAGGCATTTAGTCTCTCAAAGTAGCCTAATAGTTGAGAAAGTCAACTGAGAGTTGAATTATTGGTGAACGACCTTGGAATGTGGATTTTATGGCTCGAATAGCTTTTTTAGGTGATTTGGGACTTAGGAGTGTGTTCGGAATGAAGTTTTGATGTCCTGTGTAGAATTAGGCTTGAATTGGCGAAAGTTAGTTTTGGCGATTACCGGTCGGTAGTGGAAAATAATATATCGAGGTCGAAATGGAACTCCGGAAGTTGGAACAAGTCCGTAATATCATTTTGGGTATGTGTGCAAAATTTCAGGTCAATCGGAGGTATTTTGGTTGGTTTCGGGATAGTTGGCGAAATTTGGAAGTTTCAAAGTTCATAGGCTTCAATTTGATGTATTTTTGGTGTTTTCATGTTGTTTTTTATGTTTCGAAGGCTCGACTAAGTTTGAATGATGTTATGGTCTGTGTTGGTAGGATTGGTTGAGGTCCCGGGAGCCTCAGGTGTATTTCGGATGCCCAAACAGGCAGTTTTTGGCTTTAAAAAGACTGCTATTTTCTGGTGTTTTAGCAGCAGCGAATCCTTCAATGCGATCGCGTGGACTTGTCCGCGATCGCATAGAGTAAAAGAGTAGGGCTGGCATTTTGTTCTATGCGATCGCGTAGTTAGGATTTCGATCGCGTAGGTTGGTCAGGTAAGGCAGTGCGATCGCGTTGGTGTTGGTGAGATCGCATAGAGGATTCTGAGGCGTGTGTGTGGAGTGGAAAGTTGTTCTATGTGATCGCGTGTATTAGTTTGCGATGACATTTAGTTGGCTGGTCTGTGCATCACGATCGCGTGTCTAATGTCGTGATCGCACTGAGGAAATTAAATGGCTGGGCAGAATGTTTTAAAG